>JAHXMU010000194.1:2916991-2932610 GCA_019455685.1 Philornis downsi | reverse complement strand
CAGTGCCTAATTTTTGCACCACAGGCAAACGACTCGTAGTCGCTCCTATTACATTAATACAATTACCAGTGCCTAATTTTTGCACCACAGGCGAACGACTCGTAGTCGCTCCTGTTACGTTAACACAATTACCAGTGCCTAATTTTTGCACCACAGGCAAACGACTCGTAGTCGCTCCTGTCACCTTCCTACCCTCGACAACCCCTAGTTCTCTCCCTGGTTTCGTCGAGGGTTTACCCCGTTTCCCGCACTATTTGATCTCCGCCATTGCCAACATTCAGACTTTATGTGGCCTGGCTCACCACAGTGAAAACACTTAACCACTCGGCGGGTATTTCCCCTACTATCCGTCCTCTCTGCCTCGCAATTTTTACCGGGCTCATGGCCGTATGCTTGGCAACGTTCACAATAAGGAGTATTTTTCCTTATCCAGCATACGTTCCTAGTATGCCCCGGCTTATGGCAGAACGAACACGGTGGCCGGCCTCCACTGATTTTCACATCGTCTTGCCGATGTTCTATAACCCGAGGCTGGGTTTGTTCACCCTCTACCTTCCTCAGTAGACGCTCTACCGTAGCCACCAATCCTGACATAGAGTCTATCTCTCTTACGTCACCCTGATGAGCCTCATGAAACGTGATTCTATCAGTTGGTGGCTCATCACCCCTCCATAGTGTTGCCTGCGCTGTTAGTGCTTCTTCCAGCAAATCATCTAACCGGGTGGTTGTGCTTGCCAACAACCTACCCCGCACCATCGGGTCCCGAAGGCCCGATGTGAAGGATGCCTTCAGCTTCTTCTCCAATTCCGTCACTATTATGTCATCTGCCCTACCTTTATATGATTCCGCCAGAATCATCTTCACCTTGCAGGACAGAGATTGAAGTCGTCTGGCGAACTGACGAAGCATTGGCACATTAATAAACAAAGAAATGACAAAAGTGTGTCAAACTGAAGTAATTAATGTAAGCCAATGTTTACGGTGCATTTTTCCATATGCGAAATGTCTTACTGAAGCATTGGCTTACATTAATCACTTCAGTTTTTGGGATGTCGCAACAACAGGTTAATTTGCTGCGATATCAAATTGATTCCCATTCTCAAGTGACAGAACCTTACAGCTATGCCCTACACTAATGGTGTCAATAGTATGACACCTTAAAAACTATTTGTCACAACACCTTCCGGTTGTTAACTTTTTTCTTGGAGTCAAGGTACAACATTGGGGTAATTGAATATGAAAAATGCGTAAGCTTTTATAACACAATTAAACTTGTAGTGATATTAACGAAATTGAAATCATTATACCGTATTACCTAATATCTTATTTCTTCTTCCGAAGCGACAAAAAACTAACTACAATATTACCAAAGTGTTTCACGTTTGTAAGATAGTTCGAAGTAAAATAGCAACAGCAAGTGTATGCAAATATATTTAGGTTAACCATTCACTAACTCTTCTTTGAGTCACCAATTTTGTCTTGACTGGCTGGCTGTTATACAAGATAGCTGGCTAAAATCTTTATGAAATTTCTTAAAACTTGGCACAGCCCAATATTTTTCCAAACTGTAGCGGAGAATAGTAAATGGGCTATATCGTTAAATTTGAAGTCAAATCTTTCCACTCAACAGTAAAGATTTTTCCTCAGTAATATTTAGATTTAGTAGACTGAGTTTTTATTTGTTATATAAACTTTGTGGTATCTCCCATATAAATGACCAGTTTGAAACAGATACTCTTAGAAGAAACATACACTATTCAAGAAGTTGTACTGCATTCAATCAAACTTGCGCTTTCTAAACTCATTTGAGAATAAATTAGTTTCATGCGTTAAAATATTCATGAAAACATTTCAGGATTGTTTTGAACCAAATTTAAAGCCCGCCATATCATAAATCGGTGACAAAAGTCCAAATTAATTTTTCCTTTCTAACTAAAAATTACTTTAGTTTTTGTTGTTGTAACTTTAGTTGTTGTTCATTATAATGCTTTGTAATGCTGATCCCTGAACCCTGGATTCTGTCTTCCTGAACTCAATGTCAGCCCTGAATTTCCGCAGATCTCTTAACGAGATGGCTCAGTATTTCAACATTCACCTTATGAGAACTGCAGGTGTGAGTCTGTCCGGGGCTGTAATCAATCCAGACAGATGTGGCCTCGCCTAGATCTGAAGCCTTCACACACATTGCTGTCGCTATCAAGACCTGACGTCTCATTGCTTGTATCCGTCTTGACGGGATGCTGTCTGATTGGAAGGAGTTGTAAGGATGAAGAGGAGGAAGAGGAGTCCATAGAATACCTCTGCAATTGCCCCTATTGCAATTGGGAGATCTGGACGACATAGATATTGTCCGACTTAAGAGGTTCTTAAAGAGCTCAGGATGGTTCAATGGGGAAAACTAGGGACATCCTTATCTCTAGTTTCCGTGGTATCACAATGAACTCCACACTCTAAGTGAGTCAGTCTAAGCATTGATCTATTCGGACTTAAGCATAGATCTATTCGGAATCCAACTAACACAGGACCTAAATGAATAAATAACAACGTGTGTTCGATAATGAAGTTATAAAAAAATACTCTAAAGTATTCTCCAGTAAAAATATAAAAATTCGGTTTTCATGTCATTTAAAAATACATTTTTAAATTATTAACTTAAGCCTGTATTGATCTAAAATGGAGGACGTAAACGGATATTTTACATTTCGCAGTAGTGCGCGGTTGTTTGAAGTAAACATTGAAGACTTTATCCGTGCTATCCCCATAATATTCTGACGTTTAGCCCTTACAGGAATTTTGACATTTGGTACATTACATATTAAATTTGATTCAAAAAAGACAGAACAAAATAACAATAGGTTGATTCAAAATCACAATCGAATAAATTTCGATGAGCATAGGCTTTCTGTTTCGTTTGCATCCTTTCTTATTACAGAAACATGACGCAAAAAGTGGAAAAATAAGCTACGTAACGATTCAGTTATTCCGAGTAAAAAAACTCACTCAAAAAAAAAAAAAAAAAAGAAAAAAAGGAAAGTCGAACCGAGTGTGAGTTGGAAACATACTCAAAATAAGAATACCAAATCTAATCAGTACTAGAAAATATTATTTGAAACTAGTAAGTGAAACTTAATTGGACTAAATATAACTTGATTAGAGTACGCGTGAAAATAGTACTTACTTAAAATAAGTACACAATTCTTCGAAACATTTCCTTATTTATTTGAGTTCGTTTTCACTCAAAATTAAATTAAAATTAATAACTAAAATTAAACTAAATTAAATTAAAAAGAAATCATACCGCTCTTTTGTCTGGTAGAACACATTTCTTTTTACGGCGATGAACTTTGGCCCATATCCCATTTGTATACATAAAACAAGCCTTGTTATGTGTTTGATTTAATATTTGTATTATGCCGGCAGAGCCATGTCTATTCCACCAATGAAAAAACATTTTATTGAAACATATTCTATTCATTCCACTTTTAAACTTCCTAAATTTGTTGATTACTCCAGTTACTAATCCAAGTGTTAGTCTGCACACCGAGGTAACTGCCACATAAAAATGCTAAGTAATCATATGAGCACGGATCCTCGATAGTTACGTGTACTAATCACGTGTCACCGTTAGCTACAAAAATATAACCATTTCAAGCATGTTTCTGAAAGAAGGCGTTACTGGTCACTTGTTCCGCAAAACAAACTTTTCTGAAGTCAAATATTTTCAAACAAACAGACTTACTCAACGGATCCTTCAGTCTAATAATGATTTCACACATCGCAGGTTGAGAAGCATTTACTACAGTTGTCGATTATATCGAGGATTGAACCCGCGATTAAGCGAATGATAGTCGCGAGCACAAACCATCGCGCCACCAGGATCATCATTTCTGTAGTCAAAAATACTCCAAAATCTATATATTTCCTTGCGACGATCAGTCTGTTTAAGGTATACCAGAGGCAATGTTTGAGGCGTTGTATTTTTTGAAATACAAGGATTACATTAACCTCAAGAAAAATGAGAATTTTTTCAAAATTTCTTCGTTAATTAAAATCAATGTAAAGTGAATATTAATTAAAGAGATGTAGCACCGTCCATTAAAATAAACATTTTGAACAACCATATCCAATGATCTATTGGAGGATTACAGAAGAGAATTGGTGCGTATGCTACTGGCATAAATAGAAATATGTTGAAGTTAAAAGGGGCGTTGCACAGCCTCTATTGAAAACTTTCTTTAAAGGGGGCTGTAGTAACTAACCGACCGGCATGCATACTTTATAATATATCACTATCAATCACAAAATTGTCATACGCTCTATTAGTTTAAGACTGAATGAAGAAGGTTAAGTAATTGGGGTCAGATACAAAAACAGTTACGAATAGTCATTCACGAAATTGTATATGTACACTGCCGCTCACTTGAATAGCGCCACCCTAATCATTTAACAACAGTGACTGCTATTTAAAGTGCCCTTCACATAACGGTTCAGTCTTTATTTATTTGTTTCTCCAACTTCCACACATCACCTACAAAAAATTTCGAGCCATGGAAGTGTCCCGTTATTTTAATTCGCTCTTTTCTTTTAAATGACTGAAAAATGTATTCTTCTTTTTTGGATAGCACCCGTCACGTGGTAATCAGTTTAAGTGTGAAAGTCTTTTGCAGATCGAATTACAATAATTGCATATAATTAAATATAAAACAATCGATTTTAAGTAAAATGGGCCGAGCTAAATCCTTGTGTGTCGAGGAAACATCCAAAATTAAAACCTACAAGGAGTGTGGACTTTCTATTTATCAACAGCCAAAAAAACTAATAGAAGTCGCAAAGTTATATAGATATTTACGTGACACCGAAGGCTATGGAAATAATACGAAAGGTCGAACAGTAAGTGCTATTACAGCGGCTGACAAGAGGTTTATTCTGAGATATGCCTTAAATTCACACGACTCTTCTGCCAAAAACAAGGAAAAAGCTGGCGTAAGTGCAAGTATATCAACGGTAAAAAGAATTATTTTTAAAACAGCACACTTGCAACGCTTGAGACTTAAAAAGAAACCACCGTTAGACAATCTCCGTAAGTAACGTCGCCTTAATTGTTTTCGTACGACTATGACGTGGAGTAGAGAGTGGAATATAATTATATTTTCCGATGAAAAAAAAAAATTAATTCAGAGGGTTCTGATGGATATAGTTACTACTTCCACGATCTTCGAAAAGAGGAACACATGCTCAATTGATTACACAGCCGAAAAGGTGGAGTTATGGTATAGGATGCGATCTCTTATTGTGGCACAATAGAGCTCCAGTTTTTCTCTGCAAAAATGAATGCGACTTCATACAAAGTCGCGCTGGAAAAAGCTTTTCCTGAATTTGAAAAAGTTTTTGGGACTTGGAATGGAAATTCTAGCATGACAACGCGCACCAAGAGTTGTCAAATGATGGATAAAAAGCCAAAAAGTTGAGGTTATGAACTGGCCGCTTTGCTCTCCAGACTTAAACATTATTGAAAACGTCTGGGGATGGCTAGTGCGCAAGGTGTACGAATCAAGCAAGCAATATTCAAGCAAAAGTGAAAAAGTGTATTTCACTGGACTAAATCAAAAAACTGTATGATTCTTTACCGAATAGAATACATGAATGTATTCTCAACCAGGGCGGAAGCACCCACTACTAAAGTTTACTTAAAATAGTTATTTCTAAATTAGATGTAAGCAAACAATAATACCTTTAATTTAGATGTAATTTTTTCGTGTATAATCTAATTATCGTAATGGGGGCTATTCAAATGAACCAAAAACTGAAATTGAATTTCTGATTTTTTTTTTTAATGTTTTAGTACTTAATTCATTGAAATGTAAGAAAATTTATGTTATAGGATTACAGCAAATATGTGAAATATGATTTATAAAAGCACAACCTCAATTTTTTAGGGCTTTAAAACCCGTAATTTTGGTAAATTTTAAGAAATATTTTCGGGCATACATACAACTAATGCAAAAAAAAAAACTATAATTGCATTACAAACCTAGCAATCACCCTTATGGTTCCGACTTTCTTTATAAAAAAGAAGCTTTAAAATGTATCAATTTAATTTTCAGGATAGATTTGTTGTAGATTTTGGTGGAAATGAACCTTTATAGAGAGGCAGTTATTGCATTTTGTTACTTTTTGGTAGTAAATCTCATTTCAAATGTTGTAAAAATATATCCATATGCCCTTAACTATCAGGCATTACGCACGGCATTATGGACGAAACAAAGTCAAATGGTATTTATATCTTTGGTATATGAATCAAAGTGATATCATTTTCATTTTGATTTTAATTCCAATAATTAAGTAAGAATAGTGTTCGATTCTATTCTGATTCAAACAACCGAAACAGAAAAGTTAGTTTTTTTTATTTGAAAGCAAGAAAATAACCATTCTCACTATTCCTAATTTGGCTTCAGAACATTTATGCCATGAAACGAAAACTACTCAAGTTTTCAGTTCTGAAAGTTTTCGGTTCTGATTCTTGAATCAAACCCTCTAATTAATTACGATTGCATTGCGAAACCAAATCACTGGTAGTTTCTGGTTGTTTCAGAAAGGAAGCTATGGACTAAAGTAAAATTTCTGATGTGCTTTGAATAGAAATTGCAATATCAAAATGGAAACGAACTGTATGTTCATGAAGGTTCCTAATTTCCAAATTAATAATGCCTAATTTTTAACAAAAGAGAATAATTAGGCCATCGCAAAACGAAAACCGTTGTGAATGGTATTAAAGTACTCGAAATGAGTGAATTTTGCCAACATTCTCGTAAGCATAACATAAAATAATTTTGATTTCTGATACCAGTTAGGAAAAAAGCATAGCCACAGAAAATAACTGAAATGCATTATTTTCTCTTTAGAGTATTAAAATACTTCTAATTTAATTGTCATCCTTTTGCGAAGCTAAAACTTTTATACTTACATAAAATGCTTATGTTCAGCTAGTTTTTCCTTCCATTTCAGACATTTTTATTAATGACAATTCAATAAAACTGTCATTGTTAATTTTTATTTCAATCAATCGAAATATCTTACACTACTAAGTGGCATAAGTGGCATAAAACTAATTCGAAATCGACCAACGAATTCCTTTTCTCAATTGCGAACATTTTAGTGCGATTGCACTAAGCGAAACTCATGAAAAATTAAATTATAATTTCTCTGCCAACCGTATTCTCTCGAAATTTATTGACACCGCAAATACAGTGTGTGAATACGCTTGTTTCAGTATTCCTATAATTAGAATCACCAAAAGTAGGGAAATATCGAGTACGAAAAAAAAGATGAATGCTTGAACTCAATTCACAGGTTTGAGTATTCGAATTTTACTTTGCGTCATTAATATCGGCACCAACGTTTTGACGGGCAAGTGCACAACTTCCGCCAAATTCTAACATCGATCTTGTAATATTTGTACAATTAATTAGCTACAGATCAAAACAAGATTTGATGCGCTCTGACGTCTGACAGTGGATGACAAATACAGTGAAAGCGAAAATATTTAGTCTACGTCATCTGTTACTGTCAAAGAGGTTTATGTACAACAAATATACATTTATGTATATACGAGTATATTTCGTATATTTCATATATTTCATATGCTATCAGTATGGTTATGTGCGGCACAGTGTTTCATATACTAACACATATCCTCACCCAGTGCAGTCAAGTGAATTCATACATGGCTTCAACCATTGTCATTTCCGTTGGGGCGAAAGTGCTTGAAGGGGCAGAGCAAATTGCTCAGTTCGTATCAAAAAGATAAAATTGTAACTTACTGAAGCCCTCCGATTATAAATTACGGATCAGACATTAATTTCTGATAAAACGTTCAATTTGTGTGGAAGGGGTTATAAGATGGCGTGCAATGCAGTACATTTTCGTTTTCGGCCTGGTATAGACAAAAACTGGGGACCACAAAATGGGAATTACAGAGGAAGAAAAAAAGGAAGGCAGGTCTGGCATTGCAGTTTACTTGTATTCTTTGACCTAACTCCATCAGACGCTTCAAGTGCACCAAATTTCTCTAAATTCAGTACACTCGAATGATAGATATGGGATATGGGAGGTAACAGAAGGTACCACCATACACAACAATGCACCATACACTATAACCCATAAGTTGACCCCGACCAAGAGTGGCAAACCAATAGGAATTTGGAAATTGATTTGACGAACCCTGGTCTGACGGCCACTGTATCCTGGAACATAAGTATGCAGGAGTGAAATATATGTGTAATATATATGTATGTGTATAATACATATAATATTATATATATTATATATTATATATATATACATTATACACATTATATTATATATGTAATACATGTATAAACGATTTCTGGGCTAATGCAACAGCTACCTCAGTTATATTAAAATTTGGCGAGTCAACATTTAATTGGCGGTGCAGGCACGAATGTTTTTTCTCGACTTTCACGGATTTGGCTCTAACGGTTTGTCCCATAAGAACCTAACCTCACAAATAACCATGGGATCTAAACGTGACTGCACAACAAATGAAGTTTGTGACTTTATATTGGGAGCCAATTGAAATGAGTGCAGGAAATATTAACGATCACGGAAATGATAGAAAAGCGAAGAAGGTATTGACGGATGACTGTATTAAGGAAACCAATTTCAAGAGGAGTTCAGTAACGTTGAGTTGAGACAACGTTCAATCTCATGGATTTTGTTAAGGGGCGTGGAAATGTGCATAAGGGGATCGTAGCTATTTCGCGTGAGATACAGGCTGTATTCATGCAACTGGTAGCGGTGCGAAACACAACTCCTTCTGGATTTAGGAGTTATGTGACGAAAATACAGTCTACAAACTTGCTGCACTTTGTATATGTAGTGCCTCTAGGAGAAGGTCTCATTCCGCGGCTTTGGTTATTGCTGGCATGACGCGCATCGATTTGGTTCTTAGAGAAGCTGGGTATATATGAACATTAAGGCATAACTTGCTTGGTAGAGAAGCTGAGTATATGTGCACCTTAAAAGATAACTCAGGTATTCGAAATACTGCGAGAGACATGAGTACTCGTATTGTAGAGTGGCAGGCAAGGTGGATAACATCTGTGAAATTTATATGAACACATAGGCTAGCCCGGACGTAAACTGCCAGTTTAAGGGCAACATGACGATTTGGACTATTACCTGACGCAATTTCTGAGTGGGGATGGATGTTATAGAACACAGCTCTGGGCGCGATAGTGACCCTTTTAGACCAGCGTGCACGGATAATGTTGGAGAGGAAGTGCATCATATCTTCGTCAACTGGCTTAGATTAATGTGGAAGAATTAGAATTAGCTCTATACCTTAAATTCCCCAATTTGAGAGGACGTGACAATACACTCCATTTATTCTCACAAAAGTTTATCAAGCGATGGACTAATGAATTGGAATGATTAAAGTTTACCAAGTACTATAAAACGATACAATGGGCAAACAGTTTTATAAAGATTTGTGGCCGTTATAGTGAGTACCAGCTACCAAGCCGGACATAGCATAATGTTTCTAGCAATCACAATAAAAGCCCGAACGACCAGTGTTGGCAGAGTTAAATTTTACACAGCTATAAGTATAATTTTTTTTGTCAGTACAATTATGTTCACAGACAAAGTACAACCTTTCTGTGCTTATATTTCTATATTGTTTCAGCATCATCCACTACGCACAAAAATCATGTTTGTTTTGAAAATGATTGACGCAACTCGATGTTTTTTTTTTTTTTTTGGAAACAATTAATTAATTTCTTCTTGTCTGTTTTAACACGTAACAACAATATAACAAACCATCAATTGGAAATGTAATTCAAAAGCTGAAGTATCGCCATTAGCAATTGTGTAATTTTGAAAGTTTTTCGTGTTGAATTGCGTTTTATCTTCTCAGACAGAATTGCAATTGTGATGTCCACTTATTTTCACATCAGACGACTTTTATTTCCCATGTACAGAAGTAATTTGAAAAAATTATTTTATTATTTATTATTATTTATTATATTTTGTCTTAAAACTGATTGGACAGCATTTCTAAAATAAGCAGCGTTCAATAAGTGATTGAATTTATAGTTCTGGGAGTTAAAGAGTTCGAAACATCAAACACACAAAAAGATGCAATTTTCTCACAATCTCCAAAGAAAAGCAATTCCCTAAGAGATAAATGGAAGCGAACAAACATTTTATATGAACTGCAACTATTCTTATGGCGGAAAAAGAGGTTATTAATTTTTCTACTCGTCAGTTGTTGTTATTCGGACGAAAGTAGCCTGTTCAGAACTTGCAAAACTAAATCAAATAATTTAGTTTTTGGACAGAACTTTAAGGTTTGATAAACGAGATGATCTCAAATATCGTTTTATCGGCCACTTATTAATGAAATAATGGAAATGTGATGCGGCCGCAATGTTACCAACACGCACTAATATTTCGAATCGGTCTGTTTGAATACCGAAGATGTAGGGTATTTTATGGTTGATGGTGATCTATAACAATGTTACGTTCACTGGTACAACTTATTTGATATGGAACGGGTGAAAAATTTAAAGAAAACAAATAATATATTAAAAGCATGATCTGCACTCGTGGAGAACTAGAAAAGGAAACAACCTCCAAAAATTCAATCAATTTTGAAAAGATGTATGTCAAATCTCCTTGCTCCATTTGTTCATGCATTGGACAAATTACAAGTTCAATAAAAAATCGATTCCGATGACAATTATTAAGTCTGAATTCGATATAGTGGAAGTTGTGAGAAAATCCACTGTCAAATAAAGTTATGATTGAAGGTATGAAAATGATTTTAATTAAAATTAAATTTGGAATTGCAAGACTTCTATATACATATATATTATGTATAATACAGCATCTTAGGCAGATTTTATTTAATTCAAATTCAAGCCCAAGAATTGTCCGATTTACGAATTTATAACTTCTGAAACTGTAGTCAAGAGAGTTCTGACCAGTAATTAAATCTCCACCAGATGGTATGAAAGTTTTAATCATTTGCTACGGTAAAATGTAACGTCCAGCAGCGTTTGACTAAAAGCATTTGCCAGATGGTAGCCATTGGCCGAATTGTGCAAATGGGCAATTTCAACCATGTTTTCCTAAATTAATTTTTTTTTCTGTACTCCTGCAGCCACCTAAATTCTTGTCCACTGCTTTGGTCTGTAATGCTAGGCAAACCATGCCCATCCTGCCCCCATGCCAGTAGCCGATTTAACCTATGTATTTTCAAGTTCATATATTCTGTCCAGTTGCATTCAATTTGGTCAAATTTGGTATATGCTAAGAGTCCGCTAAAAAAGTATTTAGGAAAGAAAAATTGATCAAATTTCCAAAATTTAATTTTTTCTGTAACTCCCATTTCGCAGACTTTTGCTCATTGTATTGTTTTATATTATCTGGCAAAATTTAGGTAGGTTTGACCAAGTAACTATCTTCGATTTATACAGGTACACAGGATTGCCCATATTCGACGGACCCATCTGACAACGCCATAACTTTTGACAGAGATGTCAGATCGCTTAATGACATACCGCGTTTGAAGCGTCAGTCCAATCAGATTTTTACCATGGAACAATACACGCCACGCGAGCGCTCTGAAATAGTTGAAATTTACATTCAACAGAAGAAGTCAATTGTGAAAACTCAACGTGCTTTTAAAATATTAAAAAATGTGAGAAGTGCGCCTTCTAAGAACACCATTAAGCATTTATACGAAAAATTTTCGACTGGTGAGGCTCTTTCTAATCCGAAGAGGCCAAATAAAAGTCGACCAAGGCGATCGGCCGAGAATATCGCTGCCGTACGAGCCAGTGTTCAGAGGTGCCCAAGAACATCCCAAAAACGCCGTTCTCAGCAGTTGGGCATGGCTCGGCCCACTTTACAACGGATTATTCGCGTTGATTTGCATTTGTTCCCGTACAAAATTCAATTGACGCAAAGATTGTTGCCTGCGGACAAGCCTCGTCGATTGGAATGGGCCCAACGAGTCATCGAAATGGCCGATGATGACGAGCAATTTTGGAACAAAATTATCATGTCCGATGAAGCCCATTTCACATTGAATGGGACCGTAAATAAGCAAAATTGCCGTATTTACGCCACTGAAAATCCTCAGGAGATTCAAGAATTGCCTCTTCATGACGAAAAAGTCACAGTTTGGTGCGGCGTTAGTGCAAAACGGTCATTGGGCCGTTTTTCTTCCAAAACGAAAATGGCCATGCTGTTACCATCAACCAGGAGCGTTATCGCGACATGATGACCAATTTTGTGATGCCAATTATTCGTCGAAAGCGTATGAGGCAGTTCTGGTTTCAACAAGACGGCGCTTCACCGCACACAAGTCGCATAACAATCGATTTTCTGAAGAATTTGTTTCCGGGCCGTCTGATGTCGAAAAGTGGTGATTTGGACTGGCCACCGCGTTCGCCCGATTTGACGCCCGCTGACTTCTTCTTGTGGGGACATTTGAAGTCAAAGGTTTACGTTAACAAGCCAAGGACCGTAGAAGAGCTCAAGGACAACATTCGTGAAGAAATAGCCGCTATTCCGGCCGAAATGTTGGCGAAAACGATGGAAAATGCTGCAAAAAGGGCACAATACGCCATCAACGCCAGAGGCGGCCATTTGAGAGATATCATATTCAAAAATTGATGTAAACAAATCTACTTGGAACAAATTAAATGAACAAGATTGCCAACCGCCAAATTTTTATTTTTTTCTTTGATTTTTTTTTTTAAAAACATGGGTCCGTCGAATATGGGCAACCCTGTATACAGATTTACCACGCCCCTTTTGGTGTTTTTAGCATTCTAAATAAGAAAAAATGGAGTAAAAAATAGTTTTTCGAATAATGCTAAAACCGATCTTCTTCTAAAGTCTAATATTCTAACGCTATATTCATGATCGATTCCTCTCATGTGCCTCATATTTTGTCACACACTAGAAAGTCGATGTTTTTTCAAAGAATACAGATTGAAAAGTTTTCCAAAATTTAATTTTTTATGCAAAATATGACAAAAACAATTTTTTATTGATGTTATTTTTAATGGATCGGCTCAAATTTTCCATATCTGGAAATTATACAAGTGAATGTACTAAATCCTATCTGTATTGTATGAGTTTTGTAGTCTACACTAAGTCTTAACTTAAGTAAGAACTTGGTTGTAATCTATACTAAGAGTTAACTTAATTGGTTAAGTAATATTCCACACTTAAGCAAAATACCGATTTACACCTTTGAGATCTTAAGCTCGCATGTAAAATAACATTTTAGATTCGTCAACTATCAAAGTTTTCAATTATGTCTGCTTACAACATTTCTCCGTACTGGTTCGAGTAAAAATACCTTTAATAAGAAACAGTATTCATAAAAGTTTGATATCAGTAAAGTAACTGATATAAGTTTTTTGTCTTCTGTTGGCAATACTATCTGTTATTTCTAGTTATTGGTGTGTAAAGTGAGTTCTCGAAAATACTGAATGCATAGTTTAGCTTTAAGTCATCGCATTGACGAATTATCGAATACCGATTAGTTTTATGCGGATATTTCTTTCTTTTTTTATTTGTCGTTCATCACTAATTTGTTGTGATTATTTACAGAGGATTTTTTGGCGTTATTCTAAGTTTGAACACACTTTTTTGGATGAAAAGTGTCATATATGAAATAAGTCTTTGAAAACATTATTCCATATGAAAAGATTATGCGGAGACAGGTTATTGGGGAACTCAGAATAAAATTGAATATTTCCAACAATAAATGGACAATTTTTCAGCTGACAGTGATCAGTGGGTCATGGGGTGGGTGCGTATGAAATGGCCGCGGTTTAAATCTGTAGAAATCGTCAGCAATTGAATCACTCATAGGTTCTGGTTTTGAACTCCGAGAAGTTTGTAATCCGGAAATTGATGAACATTCGATATGTTAATTTTACTACTTTTAAATGGTATTCACTTAGACTTTTGTAACTGTTTATTAGTTTTATAAAGTCCGGCTGCTGTTTTCCTACTCGACTCGTCTACGCACCTTATTAAAGGTTTGTAATGGGATAATTCGTGCTATAATTTATTAAATTTTAAAGATTGTTTAAATCAATTTATTCGATTTAAAAAGTCCAACACAAATAGCACTGGTTTACAAATTTGGGAAAAATTGACTGCAGAAACGAAGCATGTTTTTTAACTAATCTGGGTGCACTGAATTCGAATCTGGCGTAAAAATTTGGCTATCACGTCTTGTATCACGTACTGTAAAACGGTCAATACTGACACTGCAAATTATAAATTCACAATTATTAATTTATTTTGATTTTGCTGTCAGAAACTTGAACAAACCGTGGACAATGTTTTGCAATAGTTGCAGAACTGTTTTATACAAGTGGTCAAATGGCAAGAAGATCTATTTCAATTTTGCAATTCCAGTACTTTGGAGATAGTCAAGTAACCACCAAACCGATTGTTATTTCTGTTTAATAAAAGTTGCTGGATTCAATATGAAAAATCGAAAATATATTACTTAGGCGAATGCACCATTGGTTTCCAAACCAGTTCAACGTCCACCAAATGATCCATTACCAGTCATTCCCATAGTTACGAGCAGTGAGTCCGAAACACCTTTCACCAGCAGTGGTAGTTTGGATCGGGCTGATGATGAACGCCATTTAGTGACTCAAGCTGAGCTCAATGATCTAATTCGGGATTCACATTTCACGAAGCAAGACGGAAACATCATGCAGTTGGGACAAAAGTAACATTCTATAGAGATAGAAGCTTGGAATTGGCTGCATATTTTGAAAAGAAACACTCTATTCTATACTGTACTGATGTTAACGGTTTATTTCAAAAAATGAGTCAGCCATATGACAAAACTGAATGGAGATTATTTATTGATGGCTCTAAGTACAATTTAAAGGCTCTTCTTTTGCATAATGCGAATGAAAAACCATCCAAACCAATTGCTCGATGACTGAAATTTTGACATTACTCAAATACAACGATAATAAATGGAAGATCTGGGGTGACCCTAAAGTGAGTGATCTAAATTTGTATATATCTTTGTATATATGGTATAGACCATCGTAAATAACTGTAAATTAATCTGTCAGATCGGGTCATTGGTTTGTTGACTGGTATGCAAGGAAGTTTCACAAAATATTGTTATTTCCTTTGTATATGGAATAGTCGCGCTACATGTCATCATTACGTCAAAAAATAGTGACCAAAAAGAACTGAGTATTCACCAGGAAAACAAAATATTTCAAATAAACCATTAATTGGTGCAAGTGACATTCTTCTTCCGCCGCTGCACATAAAATTGGGCTTTTTTTAAGAACTTTGTAAAGGACAAAGATGGTGCATCATTTAAATATTTGTTAGTGGTTTTTTCTAAAATTTGCTAAAATCAATGAAGGCGTATTTGTTGGCCCTAAGATGAGGAAGATTCCATTGAATTGTTCGCCAATTAACAATAGCTTTTTGTGCAAGTCCAAATTTCTTTACGTTTCTTGTATTTATAAAAGTGACAAACAATTCCACAGAATTGTTTACCAAAATAATTAGTTCACAGGCA
>JAHXMU010000194.1:2874937-2916981 GCA_019455685.1 Philornis downsi | reverse complement strand
TGTAAAAGTGGCAAACAATTCCACAGAATTGTTTACCAAAATAATTAACTCACAGGCATAACGAAAATGCTAAGAATGACATTTTTTCAATATAAAAGATCTTCCCAATTGGTAAGGGCAGTTCAGTCCAGTAAGCCAGTCAACTCAGTTCAGTTCGGGGCAGTTGTTTTAGTAAATGTTAAGAGTTAGTTGTAAGTTGTGTGTTGTTGCAATTAAGTGATAAATTAAGTGATGTATTAGAGTGATGTATAACAAATAAATTAAAATAAAGAAATCATTTTTTTTTATAAAAATAAAAAAGATTCTTTAACTGTGTTACTCAACCCCAATTGGCTGAGTTGAATTCGGTTGACATGTGCTTTCATCAGGACGGTGCAACATGCCACACTATTCGTGAAACAATGGATATGTTGAAGGATGCATTTGGGGAGCAGCTTATCTCTCGATTTGGCCTTGTGAGTTGGCCCCCAAGATCTTTCGGTTTAACGCCTCTTGATTATTACTTGTGGTATTATGTCAAGTCGTTAGTCTATGTGGACAAGCCGAACATTATTATTGATAACATAACACGCGTTATTCGTGGAATACTGGCCGAAATGCTCGAACAAGTGACGAAGAGTTAGACCTTCCGAATGGACATTTTGAGACGGAGCCGCGGGCAACATTTAAAAATTAAATGACAAAGGCGAATTTATCGACTCCAATAAAAAATTTTAATATATTATGCAAATTTGAGTGTTTTATTCGATTTTTAAAAAAACTACGATTAAAAAATCACCCTATATTTCGGGTCAATTTTTGCTCTCCCAATGATGGGATCGGAATTTTCGGAGGACGAAATTTTCGTCCACTTTTAGTTAGGCATTGTTACAGTATTCAAATACCTGACTATTTCAAAAAAACTGTTTTCAAGTTATATGAAAAATCAAGTTGTTTCGCAAATCAAATTTGCAATTATTCGGTCTGCGAAAAAGTCTTTAATTCAGTTTTAACGACTTTATAGAGCGGTATTGAAAGTGAAATTTATAATACCGATATATGTATACATACATGATATAATTGTTTTTCTTAAAAAATTTCGGGCTATTATGAAAAACAAGTTAGCACTACATCCTAATACATCAACAATGGTATCCCGTGCCAAGAAAAATTGAAATTGCCCTGCGTCTCATAAATAGGATGTGGCTTTTCGAGTTCGGAGAGCTTACACGTTTTCTATTTTAGATAAATTCAAAAGGAACGGTTTAATTATTTGGCATCTCGGTTTTGATATACTCTTCTTAGACTGGTAGATTGATTACTTTACTGCTTGAAGTGTTCGCCTGCACATCAAAGTGACCGTCGCTCAAAAAAAGATAGATGATTGTGTCGGTGTTCAAATCAGTTGCCTATACTGACTATCGGACCATGATAGCTCACGCAAGTTCACCTAGTCTTGAAATAGAACCACTCACATGCTTCATATACTTGTCTTTCAGAAGAAATTCCACTGAGATGAATAGACTTATACCGAAAGTAGGTCAATTTGTATGGGATGTACGTACCAGATAGAAGTAGCAATTCTCTGCAATTTCATTCTGAAAATCTACTTAAGCAAACGCTCAATGTGTACCAAATTTCACATTTCGGTGGAATTGAAAAAAATACGAGCATAAGAATGAATGGGATAAATCTGGAGATAGCTAAAGGGACGTATGTAACTGGATGCATTCTTATGAACAAAGATTTTCAAATATCAATAAATTATTCAAAATTGTTATCATGATTAGTCTAGGTGCTTTTGAGAAATTTCTTAAGCTAATTGAACTAATACTAATAACACTGTGCAACAAATGCAGCTTTTTTGTTCATGACCTCAGGCTCCCTCAATGTAAGGAACTTCTCAATATCCCATCCATGGCATTTAGGATAATTTGTTTTCTTCTTTCATATAAAGTATAAGCGAAAAAAAGTTTAAAAAATGTTAATTACTTATTAAAATACATTGGCGTGACGTGAAAAATTCCCAATCTGTTTTGACTTGTTCGTCATCATTTTTTGCCGGGCTTGAAAAATTTGTATGTTGGAATCAGGTCATCGTTTTGAGTTTACTTTAGTAAATCATAAATTGTCCGGAATTTCGTTCGACAATGTTTGACAATGTTAAATTAATCAACAAAAATGTTTCCTGTTCTGCTATTTAGTTCTTAATTTATCCAATTGGGACAAAATTCTATTGTGGTTAAAGTATCATGTTATTACTATAAGCGTTGGGCTGCGTTATTGACGAACTGCTGACTACTTGAAGTGATGTTGTGTTTGAATAGAAATTAGTTTGTAATGAATAATATTTGAATGCATGCATTGAACCTTCACATATTCTCACTTAACTGCAAATTTTTTGCTCAAGAAAATTCATTTGTAAAGGAAGCAAATTGCTCCGATTTCTGCTGTCAATGCTCAAACATTGCAAGAATGAGTTTTAAGTTGTCAGGCTCGTATAAATTGCCTTCTGCTCCAGGACTCCGGATAATTGTGTGTTGGATGGAAAAAATTTCTGTTGGAATATGATCATAAACAAATGTGAGTTTTAGGATTATTTGTAGTATTATACAAAATTAGGTTAGATATTGTGGTTGAAATAAACGGAGCAACCAGTTAATTTAGTAATATTGTGAACATTTTGTAAATATGTTTTTGTAGCCAGCAAAGCGTTGTCCCAATTTCGGTATCTTATATCTGAATATCAAATCTGAAATCAAAGCATCTAAAATCTGTTTTATCATTTGATCCTTAATGGGATTTCATTGCGTTTTGTCCGATTGAATAACGATAAATGAGTTATTTTTTTGTCAAGTAGCTTTTGATTTATTAAAGTAAGATCGAAAAATTGACGCGGGTTTGGTTTGCTATGTCAATATATTTTGATAATAATCCAGTGTGCCTGAAGACCTAAATTCATGGTGCTCTGAAGGCATTTCAAACATAGCCCCATTTGCATATATCTTTTATTTGGAATATTTTACAAATCCTCCAAAATAGCTTTGGAATCTGCTCGGTACAACCGACATGAAGTAATATTCAAATTCTAAAACACTTTTTATCTGGGTTTTGTAAAGTATTTTCCTAAAGTTATTTTATACTTTGCTTATTAACTACTTTGACAAATGACAAAAATGACTTAGTCGCTTTTGATGCAATACATAATGTATACATAATAAATTGGCGACGAGGACAATTGGGCAAAAAAATATTACTATAACAGTAAGAGAAAAAACTGTAAAAAGTAAATGTAAAACGTAAATGTGAAAAGTAAATGTAAAAAATCTGATAACAGAGAATATACTCGTACAGAACAAACGATGCTAAAATTTACCAAACTAATTGACGCACATAGATCCTTATGTAATAGGAAATGATTTTGTCGAATATGAAATGAGACTTCAACAATTTTTCATTGTTAATGATGTCGCAGCAGAAAAAAAGTTACCTTCTTTATACCATATATTGTTGCCGATGCTCACTCCGTGTTAAGGAAATTATTTTCTCCATACGATCCAAGCAAGAAAAGTTATAAGGATCTGTTGGATGTCCTGAAAGCGTATTTTGCACTTTCTGTGAACGAAATTGCGGAATCTTATACATTTTATAATGCCGACAAGGTGAAAAATCTATAAAAGAATTTATCATATAATTAAAAGCTGTTGCTACGAAGGGCAATTTTGGTACTTTCCTTGATCATGCACTGCGTGATAAATTCGTTTGCGGAGTTCGGAGCAGCCAATTAAGGTCTAAATTTTTAAAAGAGTCCAGTTTGACTTTCAAAAAAGTTTGTGAACTAGCATTAAATTGGGAAATGGCTGAGGATGAAATACGTTATAAGTGTCAAAAAGAAAATTGCATAATACTTGTTCGATACGAGGAAGTCGCAGTAAATCTCGTAATCGTAATCCTGAACATAAAAACACAAATTCTTTAAGCAAAACATACATGTATGTTTCTATTGCAACAAAAAAAGGACACGTTTCATCAGAAGGCTAGTCAAAGAAAAACGTCTTTCATGCAAATCGCCATTTAAAATTCGTTAACGAAACGGTAGAAGAATTCAACATAACCAACGTAAGCTGTGATGATTCGATATGCAAACTGAATAGCAAAATGGTATACGGAGCAAGAAATATGAAGCTGGTGGTTGAAGGCAAGTTATTGAAAATGGAGGTAGACACAGGGGTTTGTATGACAATTGTTTCTTAAGACAATTATTTAGAATTATTTGAAAATTATAAATTAGAACCGACAGAAAAAAAGTTAACTTCTGTTACTGGTAATCTATTGAAATGCGTAGGTCAAATACTTGTCAATGTTAGTAAAACTGTAGGTAATGAGGGTGATCAACTAAGTTTAGTTATAATTGACTCCAAAATAGATATTAAACCACTTCTTGGAAGCAATTGATTAAAAATTCAACACCCAAGCTGGGAAGAAATATTTGATCTGAAAATGTTCCAAGAGAACTGATTAAAAGTAAATGGCCATTATGTGAAAGACTTTTTCAAAGGGTACATGTAGATTTTTTTCATTTTAATTCCAAGACATATTATATTTATACAAATTCTTTTAGCACATATGTAAAGTAGCATAATTGTAAAGTATTTGTCAAAAACAGATGCTATGAGTTTGGAAAATATTTTGATATCAACTTTTAGAGTATTTGGCTATCCTATTGATCCTATCCTATATACTATTACGTATAATGGACCACACTTTTCTTCAACCCATTTTGAAAAATTTGCAAAGAAATTAAATATCATATTAACAAAATCTCCTGCCTATCATCCTTAAAGTAATGGTTTGGCTGAACGTAGTGTTCAAACAATTAGAAATTGTAAAAAAAAAATATTTATCAGATGAAAGGTTGAAATATTTTTATCTATTCAAGTAAAATTAAATAAAATTGTAATGCGTTATAATAATACTCCAAGCACAACTACTAATAAGAGCCCTAATACTATAATATTTTCGTATCAGTCAAAAACACTATTAAATTCATTATCTAAGAAAACTGTAACATTTAAAACGAAAACAACGAAACTTTTGAATAAAATGAAAATAAAAAATGTACCATATACAATTTTTAAAAAAGGCGAAAAAGTATTGTATGGAAATTATTTTAATGATTATGTAAAATGGATTCCAACAGTTACACTTGAAGTTATAAGTCCAAATACTTATAAAATCAATGTTTCAAATTCAGTGAGATTTGAGATCTAAGTTAGAGAATAAGTATCATCCCTTGATAGCAAATGAGGAACCTATAATAGATTTAGAAACTATTGGTCAGCCCCATAAGAAAAAGAATCAAAGCTACAATAAAGTATTACATGAATCTATACCTTTAAAAGGATATAAAGGCAAAACTGTTAAACCTGCTAACAATACCAATAAATAATATAAAAAATAATAATAAATAAAATACTGTTATTTATATTTAAATTGATCATTATATAAGAACATATCTATGAATTACGAATGAATTTAGTACATGGAGTTCGTACTACTTTCTTTGCTTACAATTTTTTATTAAATTAAAGGGAATTGATCTTATATTGATAAATGTTTTATTTAATGTCGGCAATTATGTATGGAATACAATATCAGATAAATGTCCGCCTCTGTTAGCCCCACAAATACGAATCCATTTGAGAAAATTTTTCATTACATTCTCACACATTTCACGCGGTATTTCATTAGTTTCATCACGAATATTTTGTTTGAGTTGCTTTAGCGTGTCTAGTTTATTTGCATAAACCTTGCACCAGTCAAATCAGGCGACAGTAGAGGTCAATTAACATCACCATTCCTTGAAATATTGGGAATATTAATATATAATATATAATAATATAGTATATAATAATAATAATATATAATAATAATATACGAAATATTGAAATATTGTGGAAAGAGGTCTCGCAAAAATTCCATTGTAATCCTGGCTGTCTTGTTGATACCACGATATCGCTTCTTATTGACAGTTACCGTTACGCCGTTTTCAGTTTCAAAGAAGTAAGGTTCAATGATTCCTTCTGACCAAATTGCACACCAGACAGTCACTTTTATGGATGCAAGGGTGACTGATGAATAATTTGAGGGTTTTCCATTGCCCAGAACCAACTATTCTGTTTATTCACATATCCATTCAAATGAAAATGTGCCCCGTCACTCATTATGATTTTTTCATGAAAATTGTTGTCATTGGCGAGCTGTAACATGGGCGAGCTGTAACATCCTATTGGCATATGTACGGCGGCGTAAATGGTCTTGTGGAAGAAGCTCTTGTGTCAACTGAATCTTAAATGGAAACAAACGCAAATCATTGAGCAAAATTGTGGCCAAAGTTGTTCTTTGAAGACCAAGCTCCTGAGCACGGCGTCGAATTGAAGTTGATGGATTGTTTTGTAGTATATGAGTGTAATTTGTCTAAGTATATACTCTAGAAAGATCATCAAAACCGTGCCTAGAACATTCAAGTATGATATATTCCCTCTTTATATGTGGGTGGGACTTTTCTAGAATTACGTTTACGACAATAAGTTATGTTTGTTCCTCTCACTCCTATTATATAGTTTATTGTTATCTCCTTTTCACCTGTTATGTGAATAAGAACATTCTAGAATTAAGTCTATGATATAAAACACTATCTGTAAATATGTTTGTCTTTGTTGCACCCATTATGTAAATATGTGTTCTCTCTGAAATATTGTAGCATTTTCTAGAATAAGTAATTTTAGTATAAATAGAGCAACTTTGTACGTTTTAGAGGAATTAATAAAGTTGACGTTGATGTGGAAATACGCTCCACGATACCAAAGTTTTGAACACTTTCGTGAACAGCAGTTAAGTTTTCAGCCGATCTTGCAGTACGTTGTAGTCCATGCTTGGCCCTATCAGCTACAGACCCTCCTTCTTCGAAATCATTCACTACACGATGAATAGTGCGTCTTGTTGGCACGTTGTTTCTTCCAAAAATTTCACGTAACTTTCTCATCATCACAATAATCAATGATAATCAATTGATTGATAAAATGTTTTAACGATTAAAAGACGTTGGTTAATCGAATATTTTTCCATAATAAATTTGCCAGGTCCCTACTTCACGACTGTCAAATATGAACTGTCAAGACTAATGTTTACCAAAATAATTTCGAAAAATCATTCTTGATTATTAATTTTTATCGGAGAATAATCTTAAACTGACAGTAGAAGTTATTAACAGCTATAATTTGGATACCCTAGTTTGTACACCAAATTCACAAAAATGTTATTTGGGAACGCTATACACGAGTGTTTCGATCACTGAAAGTAATAATCGTATGTTTTCTTGTTTTAGTATTCCACAAAAATAACATGTTAACAAAAAGGGGGGAAAATGTGTATATATTAGGATTCAGCGCCAATGTGGAGGATTTACTTTTGTGACTTAGTAACAGTTTACTGCCAGAGTTTTATTATAAAAGTAGGTTTGAATTCTTTTTTTGTCTCTTAAACTGTATTTCCGTGAAGTTTGATGTTGGTTTACATATAAATATGCAAAAAAAAAGGAAAAAAATTCTAACGTAAATTTCCTGTATTTTAGAGTTTCGTTTCAATGGATAAAATGGAAATTAATTTGCTGTCCACTCTAACCGTACTTTACTTACGTTTCCTCGCAAAGTGAAAAGTTAATAACACGCCCTTGTAATGCTTAATAAACGTATATTGAGTGCAAGAATTCTAATTTTGTGAGAAGCGCTGTATCTCGTTTCATTTGCTAATAACGCTAATAATGTATGAATATTTTATTTGATTTAAGTTAATTTTTACTGTACTTCGCATTTTACAGATTTCGCAGTTTATATCAAATTATTTTTTAACTATTCGGATGTTGTTGTCAGTCTATAGATTTTCGTTTTGAGAAGGCATTTCAGATGTGAGACCAATGAGACATTTAGATTAAGAATGTCCAAAATAACATTTAATGTATGCGCACGAAGTCGCAAGTGATTCTAAAAGGCAGATAAGCAAAAAATGCAGTAATGAAATTGGTATTTATTTATGAGTACGTCTTCGTTAAATGGTTGTCTCCTACGCGTCAGTATGTTGCATGATATTGCTGGTTTTGGCAGATTAATCGTTATGAAAGCGAAGTTTCCGACGTTTACTTTTTTCGCCGTCTGCGCTTTTGACCTTCTTTCGCATATATTTAGGAATAACGCGAAACACTTCTGAATCTATTTGAACGGGCATCGAATTTTGTCTCATTGCCAGCCACTTCAATTTGTTGTCTTCGATTTTCTTCGCCCGGTCAGAGACTATTGATTCATCTGAAATGAGAAAGATAAACACATAATACTTTCAAAAATGTGTAATTATTTTTGAATATAAAATTTATTTATGCTTATGTGAAATGTGTAGAAAATAACTCATCCTTTCTGGGATGAGCCCCCTACACCAACACGCGTTGAATCGATATTTTCACCTGACCTATATAGTAATTTTATTCGTGGTGGTAAATCCTATTTGATTTCTTTCAACTGTCATTAATCGACATGGTATTCAATCTGCGTAAACGGGAGAAAATACAATAATGCAACCGATTCTCAGATACAAGTGACATCATAAATTCACGAATCTCTTTGAGAGTTGTACTCATTAAATCAATGCCAATATGACACTCTTTTCAGAAATATGCAAAACGCAAAACAAGCTTCACGAAAATTGGGAAGAGCACAAAAGTTTTTACAGATATTACGGTTAAACGCCAGATTCTAGTATTCCGCTACTATGAATTATTGAAAGTATTCCACAAAACTGAACAATAAATAATAATAAACTGTAATATGTGTCAGTATTTATCAAACGGGAAGAACGCTGCCTTCTCAAAATACAACTGTAGTATCTTAAGACCTAGACATATGAAAAATATATACTCGTATATACGCTTGGGCAAATTATATTGGAATATAGCTTATTAGTTCCAAAATAATCGTGGAAAAGCGGGGAGGTATGAGAGTGTGATGATATGAGTGTGATGATTTGCCCGGTATCAATCTCATGATACAGTATTAGTAATTAAATTATGGTGTCCAATGTCCAATGTCTAATATCAAACAGATAAACCAACGTGGCTTAGTCGTCTTAAAATGTCCTGAAACACATGTCGTCTTAAGGTACGTCGGCGCCAATTTCTTTCTTTCAATTCGCTACACTTTTCCTAGTTCAAAATGGTACATACCGATGTTTGGAAGGCAAAAATTAAATACACATTGGCTACCGATTTTCGTATTTGTAGGGCGCAAATCAGGTAGAAAAAGGACAAAATTATACCGCATATTGGTATTATTGTATCAAAATAAACGCGTATCTTTGCATTCTTGCATTCGCGCATTCTTCCTTTGTTAAGTGAAATATTGAAGTATTATTCCATTTTTCTTACGATGGAAGTATGCGATAAAAAATTATTTTTGTACGTAATAGTCCTCAGCTGTTTTTGCGAATGAAATATACAAATATATATAAAAATTAAAGTGGTTATCTCAAATAGTAAATATTCCGAAAAGTGCCATTTGTCATAAGATGTATTTCGTCCCTGTACTGGTAAGATCTTAAAATGTCCCTGAAAATGCATTCGAATAGGAATGGCTGTTTCCCCCGCCTATAAACCACAATCATTTATTGCTTTTAACTAACGAATAACTGCTACAATTCTTTCCAAAATACTAAAAATATTCATTTTTACGAAGATGGGTTCAGTCCTTGCGTAGACAAGTTCATTCTTACTTTCCGAATAGTAACTATAAGAAAATCTCACGCGTTTTTAAAAAATTTTGTGAAAAAGTGTTATTTTGGCACTTTTTGTACGCTTGCATAGAAGGTTTCCAAAGGTTTCCAAAGAAATTCGTAATTTGGGAGTTAAAACGCCTCAAAAATTTGTTAACGTAAAATTTTACTATTGGAATTTATGCAGAAATTAAGGACTATTTTTAGCTGTATTGAATTTTTCTTTGGTGGTATCTTACCTGGCTCCAGTTCACTTAGAACTGACTACAATTTTATATAGCCAACAGCAAATCTCCGTCTGTGAACGCATACAAAGATTCAACACCGCACTTTTTCGCTACGAAATAAATACGATTCGGACTTTGGGCACCAAATCCATATATCCCATTCGGGGAAACGTCAAATCATCGAAAATTTATTCCTTAGTTCAATCAAATAGAGCACATTACATATACTTTTCTCCATTTTACATATTTTTTTTCTTAAAGATTGGAAATAGCATTGAGAAAAGTTATAGCACAAAGACAACAATATAATTTGCCACTGGAAAATGAGATAAGTTGATGGAAAGACCCCATCATTGACACTGCCATTTATCTGGCGCCGATGTCTAAAGTGGGCCGCATTTCATAGTGTTGAGTGTACAGCTGAAACATGTTGATCCGACTGCGCATCTGTTGAATGCACGATAAAGGTGGCTCTACCCAGGACGCAGAAATTTGGCATACAAATATGTCATAATCATATCCAGACTAAATTGAAAACTGAAAGAAATCGGTTTAATAAGAAAATGGTCCTTTTCTGAAGCTAACACTTAACCAACGGATGGTCGGCACACCGTCCTGTGCTTTATGAACCGCTGACACTCAATTGAACAAAATTGTTCCAGTGGAACTAAATCTGCTGTTGAAATTCCAGACGTTTTTGGTCTTGTTCTTTTAATCTTACCATTTAATTGTTGATTAAAATCACTGTGGGCATGGTTTGTGAAATGTGCAAAAAGAAGGGGTCGGATTTTCAGAATATTGTAAATGTGGGCACTATATTATGTATGAAACTGCGCGATGTTAACCGAATTTAACCAATTTTATTAAAAATTCAGAATTATATATTGGTACTTGTTATTTTATCCTAAAACAATGAGCTTTTATCGCATAAAAAATTAAACCCGGTGAACTATTGCCAACACTTCCATTAACAAAGTACAGAGAATTGTTCTTTGAGTTTTGAGTAAGAACCGGGTAAGTTTTTAATTGGCTTTAAAGAATGGACCTTTAGGATTGCATTTTTTGAATTTTTGTTAACAGTTCTGAGTTCCGGCAGCTATGAATGGAAAATCCAACACGAATGTTTTTTCGAATTTCGAATTTTTTAACAATTAAATAAATTCCAGTCAGATAAACTGACTTACCTACCTGATGAAAAAGTGTGCCGGGCAACAGAAGGGATGTGGTAAATTCCTATGTTCCTATAAACAAATGATGGAACTAGTACACAATTAAAGGGTACATTTATAATTAGCCATACTTAGTTTCTACAACTCTCATATAACTCATAATCTTCCGCTTAGAAATTGTAAGAAAAACATTGAGTTTTACACAATCGGCTAAGCTATATATGAGATATCCTAAAGCGACGTTGACCATTATCTAGAACTAAGTATAATTGCAACAATTTCGCCTGAATTCAGTGCAACTGTATGAAAGATATGAAGTTAAGAATTAATGGATTAAGAATATATGGATGGGGGGCATCTCAAGAAGCGTTGTTACTTTGCCGATTTTTCTCAGGTTTTATCACGCATTACAAATCAATAAAATATACAAGAACTTAGGCTGTAGTCTACAAATTAGTAGCTATTAGAAAAAAATAGAAAATTTGTCAATTTGTGTGTGAGGTGTCGGAATCACGTTGACGTTTTACCAAATTGTGTGAACGTGTATCAAATTGAACTGAATTTTGTGCAGCTGAATTAAATATGAAATTTTTCAAGTTTTATCTAGCATTACAAGGCAACACAAAGCAAAAGCAAAAATGTTGGCTGATATAATTTACATATGAGGTGCTACAGGGGAAAAAATTGAGTTTTATGGGTAATTATCGTGTATTTTTAGAAAGTCATGAGACACATTTGGTTGAAAGATACTTGATAATTTAATCGAATCGATTTTTTAGATTAGATCATTGTGATGTCAAAATGCATAGTGTTTGTTATATAAAGTTATTATGATATATATAATGTATGTGTATATATATCGTATATTCAATATTTTTGCAAGAATTTTTAGAAATCAGTTCAAATACGTTGCTTTACTTACACAATACTATTACTGCGTAAATAACTCAGATATTTTTGTGGTATCGATACGTTTGCTGCAATTCATTTGGGTATTAAAATTACCGAAGAAAATCAGAAAATTCTGTAAGTCAAAAAATATGATATTTGCTCCGATATATGCTTTTCAATAGATACCGAACAAAATTTGCCAAAAAAAAAAAAGCCGAAGTAATACCTAGTTCTTTATTCAGATCCACACTTTTTTTGATTTTAGGGAAAATTATATAAAATATTTATTAAGCTTCAATTATTTATATTGTGTTGCAAAGGGCAAGCAGGTGAAATAATGAAAAAAAAATGATATAATATTTTTAAATAGAAAGTGTAAGCCAAGAAAGATGTTACTAAATTAAACAAATAAAGCCGAAGATTAAAGCTTATATTTTTTCAGTGGAAAGATTGATAATCGTTTACTGGTTTTAATTTTTTTATTCAGCAAAAATCGCAATTTCTATGGTGGAAAAACAAAGAAAGTTAAATATAAGTTCCAAATTTTGAATATTTTACAATATATTTCTCAAATTATCATTTCTGACTTTTCGATTTCAACAAACTATTTATTGAGAACTTCAGAACAGCCCGCTTGATAAAAAGTTTATTAGGATATCTCTCCTAAAAATCCTTATATTTATTAAGGATATTAAAAATAGAATATACATGGTAGTACTCGAACATTAGTGAAGTAAGCACACATTTGTAAGGAATGGTCCTGATGTGTCAAACTCAATTTCCTGTAGCATATTATAGCTTTATTGGAATAAACAACATTCCTTTATTCGTGGAATGTGACTTCAACCTACTGATTGCCTTGCACTGGCAATCTATCAACCCAACTATCCGAGAATGTATGGTCTGACTCACGAATAGTTTGGACGATATTCGTCTTAAAGCTTTGGATCGTTTCCGGATTGTCCGGATTGTATGATGGACTGTGTGCCGTCCAGCTGAAACCAAAGATCACCCAAACTAATAACTTCAACTTAAGCTAACAATAGCCAGATAACAAGATAATGGCTTTCCAGCTAAATACGACGTCGAATTGGAGTTGATGTAACTCCCAATGGAAAAGCGATAGCGAACTGAATGGTCATTTGCTTTTTAGCTGCGTTGACAAAAATGTACAGCAAAAATACAATTTAACTTCTGTCCAACAATATAGGGTTATGCATTTAGTGGTTTCAACACCGCCGGTCTGACAAAGGTTTTAGCTGTTAAATACCTGTCATCTGAAGTGTAGTTTATTTAGTTAAAGGTTTGCCATTTGTGAATATGGATCATTTAACAACTTAAAAGTGATGATTCAAACGTTGACTTTCAACCGAACATAATTTTCTTCGGCGATGAAGCACATTTCTCACTCGGTAGTTACGTTAACAAACAACGTTGTCATATATGGGGCTCGGAGAACCCAGAAGTGACTGTTTGGTGTGCATTATGGTTAGGAGGTATGGTTGGGTCTTATTTTTGTAACTACCTCAAAAGGATACTTTGCGGCAACCAATCAAGAGGCGGTCATTTAAATGACATTGTATTTCGTACATAATGGCAAAGTTCAAGCATTACGTTCGAAAAAAAACATCTGTTAAAATCCAAATAATGACGTCGTCCGTTTGTGCAAACGAACACAAACATGCACAATATTACTTTTGCTAATCAGAAATGGAATAGACTAAAACAAGTGGATCGTGAACAGCAAGTTATGGAACTTTCGTTTCGTCGGTTATGAGGTTGAGGTTGAGAAGAAATAAGTTAATTGCTGAATAATTTGGATCGCGTAAGCGAATATTCAAAGATCAGTTATTGAGATCGATGACGGGCAGTGTTCCAAGCTGGCCAATTAAAATCTACCAGCGACCAGACAGTTGCCGCCGAATTATCATTAGTTAGAAAATTATCATTAGTGACAGTTTTTATCTAGAAAAGTGTATTCTTATGCGTAGTAATTTAATATAGAAAACTGATTCCATATACGAGTATACTTTTTATAAAAAAACGTTTTCTCATATATTTTCAACATAGATGAGCGTTCGTATGGTGTCTTTTCATATAGAACTGTGCTCTCATTGACCTTTCTTACATGGAAATACCTCTTTATAGATGCCACTCATATTAAAATAGCAGTTGTACAAAATGTCAATAATAATAGTGAGAAATATAAATATTTAAAAATTTTTGTTTAGACTTTTTTATTTTCTAAAAATAAGTTATATTAAAACTCTTTCTGTATGAATACATTACACATTAAATGGATCTACGGAAAAATTCAGCCGCTAGCGTTCTCTGAGAAATTCTTTATGTGTACCAAACTCGACTGAATTTAATACAATCGGATAGGAGATTGTATGGGTTAAATAGGCCAATTGTATGAGAGTATGAGAATGTCAGAGAAGGCATGGTTAACCAATAGTTTTTTTAAAATTTTGCCAAGAACGATGGGCAAAAATTCAAGTCGCTGCAGTTTATGGCTGGGAAAAAATGTAACTTTGCAAAATCGGCCAATTTGTATGGGTGATAAAAAATCGCCGGCTATGATCTGGCAAAATATTAAAAGTGGGCCAAAAAACAAGTACCGAAATATAGAGAGAACAATTAAAAAAGGCATGAAATAAACTGAAATTTTGTTATTTTTGTCAGTCTTCCGAGGGATCCGAGGGAATTTTTGCACATTTGCTCTAATACCACTTTTACGATGAAAAAATTACTAGCGCGGGGTTTTTATTTCACAATTATGACCTCTGATTATTTAGCGTGTTGAATAAAAATAGGTTGGATTAATAGGATTAAAGTTTGGAGATAACCAGCACTGATTGGTAGTTGCTCTTAGCATGTGTGTGTCAAACAAGAAATAAATAAGAGCTGACTGTATCAGATTGAAAATTCGTCTCCTAAAACTTACTTCAAAGACGTTTTGCAGACCTTACCATTTTTCGGAGGCGGTTAATTCTGAAGTCATGCTCCTTAGAAACGCTTGAATAGAACTGAATACCTTATACGTCAGTCAAATTTTTAGATCTTTACAATATGCTGTTGCGATTGTAATTCCAAACTGTAGATATGACTGGCTTCATTTTTGTTCACATTATTTACCTGGAAGCAATAACTTTGCTAACCATTTAACTAACTATTTTATACAACTCTCTTATTTGACTGCACTTTCATACCAGCACAATTAAAAAATAATGTAATAACACTTAAAATTAATTACAAACGGATGACTGATTTTAATCTAAGTGAAGCTGGTGCAAAATTATAACGTCAATAGTTTGCATTTACCTTGGGAACTTGTTTCGTTAGGATGGCTAATTTTTATCCTCGGTTGTGGTTCAGCGCTACCTTTATCATTGTCGCTGCCACTGCTACTGCTATTGCCCTCGTCTGGTGTCGAGTTGTCACGGAGTGCGTCTCCGCGCTGTAGCATAGATCGCTTCTGAGCCAATGAGCTTTCTATACTTATTGTTTGGAATGGCTCCATTTGTTCTGCCTGAGAATCGCCGAATTGGGCAATCTTTTTTCGATAGTACTGTCTGTATACCTGTTGGATGTGTTTGGCAGCTGCTTCTTGCACTAAATGCTCCAGAGACTCACTGATGGCTTCGTTGCCAAAAGAGGCTTTGCCATGTCCGCCATGAGGAGTAGATTTTCCGTCACTGGCAGCACTAGTGCGTCCCATACGCTTTCGAGTCAGATAACCCCTAGCTCCGGCCTGAAGCTTTGTAACAGCGGACACTATTGTAGACTCTGTCTCAGTGGAGGTATCATCGTTATCTACTAAGGCTGTGCTGACGTTGAAGTCGTCATAGGCTTGGGATTTCATTTCATCGCCAGCCGTACCAACATTGTGGAGACCCTTATCGAAGCAATCGGAATCTGCTTCGGACAACGAGTACGCCATCATCTTGCGACGGATGTTTTCAGAGGTGTCGTCATCCAGACAAAAGCTGCTACAGCCAACATCATATTCAGGGGGCTCTATGTACCGGATGGATTCATCGATAGTGACATTTTTCAGGGATGGCTTTAAATCGACATTGCTTGCTACAGTGTGAACGCATTTAAGGGAGCCTCTCGCTGACAAAAGCCCGTCCGCATTGGGTGAACGTTCTGACGACACAGTTTCGTTGTTTTCTCCGCAAATGATTATGTCACTTTGAGCGGAACTTTCCCTAGATTCTTCAGGTGGTAGTGGGGTGACGACGATTCCTTCTTCGTCTGTGTCTGCACTAGTCTCCAAGTGGCCGATTGGCATTACCGATGGCTCCTCAAAGCTGTAATCCTTAGGCTTCTCATAGCCCGACATTCTTGTGGTAGAATCTCGACGTTGTTGCATTTTCCCTATTGCTACTTGAGGCTCATTTAATTTAACCGCTTTGGAACTAAGACTATCTTCCGCTTCGTTTTCACTGCTTGAAGAAGATGCGTCGTTGGCAGCGTCGCTCGATGAATGAGCAGTAATGGTTAGTGATGTCGATTTCTTGATAGTCGGCTGTTCAAACTTCCCGTACGGCAGTCCAGAATCAAAAATTCTTTTCTGGTGCTGCATAAAATCTGAGAGTATTTTTGAAATTTCGCTGATATCGGGGGTTTGGAACAACACTTGTCTCATTGAAGGATGATTAACGTTGTCCGAATATAGCCGTTCTAATTCAATGAACCGCTCTATGAGGTTTTTGTATTTGTTATTTCGAGAATTTGCTGAAAGCAAAAGATAAATTGTAAATCTGGGGAAAGTAAAACTTGAAATGCGTACCACTTGGCTGTTGTTCGTTTTCTGCGTCGCCGTCAACAGTAGTGTCGGTTTTTCCAACTGCCATGGGTTTACTGCAAATGTTCAGATTGCCTACTGCTGAAACTGATGCTTCGGAAATGTTAGTAGGATTATGAATAAGATTCAAGTTGACACTATTGCTACTTTTAGATAAAGGTGTTGCGGACATTCTACTTGGGTTGTTAGTCACAGCTAATTCCAATTTACTACAAGCTTTGTCTACTACATAGGGTGGGCTATGGCTTAGCTCTACATAAGCATCGGTCTCTTCGAAAGAAATTTCTGATGGGGCCTTGATCATAGAACCGTTTGTATCAATGGGTTCATCTCCCACATACCAACTGGATTTCTTACCGTGCTCCGTATGAGTTTTTGCCCCTTCTATCCTACCCGCTTTGAAGACGTCTAATTGTCCTTTATTAATGAAATTTCGAAAAGCATTTTGGATTGTGATTGCAGATTTTTCTTCCAATTGAGTATTTTTGCTTAATTTATTATGTGAAAATTTCTCGGAAATGTCACTTATGTCTTCCTCCAACGGAGCCGTTGGCAAATATTGATTCTGTCTACGGTCCTGCATATACTTCCTAAAGACTTTCTGAATAGTGACAGCTGCATTTTCTCGGGCCCATTCCCTATCATGATCAATTTCTTTACCCGCTGGTATTTCACAATTTTTGCCACAGGAACTGTTCTGCTCGGCAGATGCCGCGACAGAATTCAAACTCTTTTGCAAATATTTCCTGAAAGCCATTTGTATTACCACCGCAGCTTTATTACGTTGCGAATGTTCTGCATATTCCGTAATTTCCGAGCCAATTTGCTTATTTTCCGGCAGATGATATTTCCCAAATTGGGTTGGATTGCCGAAGTTATAGGTTTTAACTGCACCATTTTGTTCTAAAATATTTTTGCTCACAGATAATTCTTCCTTTTCACACTGATTGTCTGAAGATGTTGAATTGACATCGTCATTTATAAAATAAGGATCATCATTTGTCTGCCTGCGTTGTGTAGATTTGCTTTGAGTATATGTTCTGAAGGCCCTTGCAATTACTTTCGCCGCACGGTCCTTATGATCGACCTTTGTTTGAGTTTGTGGCTTCCTCTCGTTCGGGAGATCACTACTGATATCTAATGCTTTAATAGTGTCGGCTGTTAGATATTCATTGATATTTAAGTCACCCGGCATGTCGTTGTCGCGATCTTCATGCAATTGTAATATTGCTTCACTATTTAAATCGTGCTCTGTTCGAAAACTTGCTTCATCTCCGCTTAAAGCGCTTTGTTTTATGCTTTTTTGCAAGTACAATCTGACTGCTTTTTGGATAACGGTCGCCGCCTTTTCCTCAGACATTTCTAAAGAACGGTGTCCGTATTCATCGACATTGCCACCATTTTCATTGAGGGCTTCGAGCGTCGGTGTTGAAATTTCTAATTCGAAATTCTTCTTAGCTCCAATTTTATCATTATGCTGAATGTTATTTAGATTTACTTTTCTTTGACGGTACTTCCTAAACGCGTTTTGAATAATTTCAGCCGCATTTTCTTCTAACCTCTCTAACGAGCGACTACTTTCTGCCTGTTTTTTTTCATGGTGCGGAACGACATCGCTTTCCAGCTGACGGCGAACCTCAACTTTTTCATTATCAATTGAACGAAAGTCATTTTTATATTTTTTGTTTTTCAAATACGTTCTGAAAATGTGTTGAATTGTAGTAGCCGCATTAGATTTACGGCAATCTATTGTTGTGCGGCAGCTATCAGCCGGCATTTCTTGGCCTTTTCCCTTGTTTTCAAGTTCATCTGCAATATTTGTCATTTGTGTCAACACTGGGGTTATATCAGACAGGCCACCCTCAAGTGTCAGTGGTAAAATTGAACTGTCAGCAGTTGTGGCAGCGCTATCAATGGTTGCATAATTTTCTTCCTGGGTGATTTTGGCGGCATTGTGCTCAGATCTTTCTAAACTCTCTGTCACAAGGAGCTGTTCGGCATTACGAGAACTTAGATTTGTATTATTGGGTTCCTGCGGAGCAAATGATTTGGTGTCCTCATGTAAAGTCTCACTAGCTTTTTCTTGTAAGCGGGAGTGAACACCATTTGTTTTATCCCCTCCAACTTTAGAAAATTTTCGCAATTGGTACTGTCTGAAGGCGTTTTGGATTATAGACGCTGCTTGAGAAAAACTGCTGTTACTATTTCCCATTTCATTAATGACACCCTTGGGTTGCTGTCTACTTAAATATTTACGATAAGCGCTTTGTATTACTGTCACCGCTTCCTCTTGCAACGGGTTGTCATTCGGTGGACTTGGAGCTGATTTTATCAATTCTTCGTATTGTGTTGGGGAATGAGATTCACAATTTATCTCATCTCCTGTATCATATTTGTATATGCCACCTTTTATGCAGTCGCAGTGGTCTTCATTTTTGACTGTGAAAATTGATATATCTATTGTATGTTTTGTTTTAACCTCCTCATTGGTGTCTTCATTCAAAAAATCGTCGTAAATATAGGAGTTATCCTTGGAACCGGGTGTCCAACAAGTAGTCGTGCTGTTGCTATTCTTGTCTGATATCTGCAGACAGGTATCATTATCTGTCCCTCCCAGAGGCCTGCACTCTTCTGGCCTTGGAGTCTCTGGTTCACTCAATTCCACGATGGTTTGCAAAGTAGTTTCAGGGCTGCGTGACGATTCGTGTAGTTCAGTACCTTTTGATTCCACCGCACTGCTTTGACTTACTTCATATGCTTTTGATTGCAGGCGGATGATATCGTCAATGGCATGCGTTATGTCTAAGTCGAAGGATTCCATATCACTTTCAAAATCTACTAACTCTCTGAATAGTTTAGTCGGGGACTCCGATTCCAAATGAGATTCTGTGTTAATGTCATTGAAATCCGATGACATATTCACATCATTTGCTACTTTATTGTTGCCCGAAAGAATTTTGGGTTTCTGGTTGTTTCTAACCTTCTCAAAAGCGATGGTAAAGGCAGTTGGCTCTTTGTATAATTTCCGTTTAGGTAGTAAATTTTCCGTAGCAGTTATTCCGTTAAAATATCGCGGCATCCTCTCGTGGTTCGCAACTGCAGTGATTGTTGAGTGCACTTTAGTGGTTTCAGTACGATTGTTTTCACCTGATTTCGAGTGTATGTTATTATTACCAATTTCAGTTACATCGAGCTTTTTTAGATCGTCTGGTTCTTCATTATTGTCACGATTTGTTTCTTCTGTGTATTTGTTATTTCCCCTCATTTCCATAGAGCCAGTTTTTAGTGCATATGACTGCAAGTTTAGATCGTCATCAACTTCAGCAACGTTGATACTTTTCGATTTGTCTACGTATACTTTGCTGTTGCCTTCTAAAGTTCGGGACAATTCCGTCATCGTGAATGGTGCAGCTTCAGTTGAAACCTCATCTGATATGGTTGGCGTCTGCGCTTTTGCCCTATCGATATCCACGTCGGAATTCGACTTTTTGCCTCCCGCTGGAATTCCACTTAATTGTGCATCTCGGGGAATTCTATCGTTAGTTACATTATCTGTTGAATGGGCTCCAACGGGTATTCCCTTATTCATTTGATGCTCCTTCCAAAATGAGCGTAGGTGGGTCTCGGCGAATAATTGCTCAGAAAATCTTTCAAGGAGACCATCTTTACTAAGTTTACTCCTACCAATTGGTAAATTTTGAATGTCAATGTCGTGTTCAGATGATTTGTTGCCAATATTACGTGTAGCTTCCTGATCAATTACAAATAATTTAGAATATTTCGATCGCAAATATCTTACCATAATTTACATCTTCATCACCACATCGTTCTATCTGCCCGTCATTAGTTGGAGCACAGATAGTAGCTGGAACCGGATGATCAACATCACCTTGGTATAACGAGTTTGATGCGTTGCATTCAGATCGATCAACTAAAAACAAAAATATTTCAACTAAGTTTCATGAAATGCCATTGTTTGTTTTATACTCATTGTGTTGTGATTATCGTTTGCTGCGAAAGATGTGAACAAGTTTTTCTAAGAAAACAGAAAGTTATTGTATCCCATGAAGGCATGTCGAGAAAAAAGGTGCCAAAGCGTCACATTTGTTGTACGAAAATTTATTAGGTTCCGCTACGACAACTGCCACAAAATTCGTCCATTCTAATATTTCTGACTTATCAGTAAATGCTCACGAGGTGAATTATTCGACGAATTCGATTATAGGTGAAGATTTGAAATACACCATTCCATGGATTGTAAATCAATTTTTAAATAACAATCTTTCTGAACTTGGGAATGTGGAAATTCTAATTTGAATGCACTGGCTGTTGTTACTCACTTGGAAGTCTGATTCCCTTTGCTAAATTTTTAATTCATCTTAGGTAAGTATCTTTGATATTTCATTCTCAAAATCCATCGATAAATAATTGCGTACTTTGCTGATGATGTTGTCATTGCAAATGTATTAGTTATATTAATTTAGAAAGATAATTCGGACTTCAGACACGTTAAATCTCGGTTGGTAGCAAAAATATTCAATTTAAAAAAAAATACCGTCGCCTTGAAATCTGTGTGGTTTCTGTCTTTCCGAACATTATAAATCTCAGTATTGCGTGAAAAAAAAACTTGACTGTGATTATGGTCCAGACATAACTGTGACCCTGAAATGATCGCGTCAAAGTCGCTCAAAAAATTAAGATTATGCAGACAGCTTGCTTCGATTATCGTAGTATTGCGCATTAGGAGTTTCTTCTGCCGGGCCCAACTATCGGCAATGAGTATTTTTTGGGTGTGAAGATATTCGCAAAAAGAGATTGGATTTATAGATATTTCCAAGACGATAATGCCCTCTTCGTGAGCTACTACATTAGCTCTTCCTGGGTTATCCATTAAAAATTCAATTAATATCGTTCTACAACTACTTACTGTATTCTGCTGTCTTAGCATTGTGTGACTATTAATAAACTTTTTGCACAAGTGTATGATGAAATAATTTATTGTAAAAAATAAAAACTCATCTTATTTTTTGGACACGGTAATAAATTTTGGCAGCCACAGCTGGATCATGTACAAAGAGACATGAAAATATCTTTATTCATGATAACATGAATGTTGTTTAACAATTTATAACAGAAAACTAAGTAAAAGGTAAATACATGTCGTTTCGCCCAACATTGTAACGCCCAAAAGATGGTGTCTAAGGTATCAAATATCTTTTGACCAAACGATCTTTTAGTAGAATGAGAGAAGTTCATCTGTCTGGCTGCCTGGTACGCACGATAACTGTTGTAAAGTCATTGAAATTCGATTTTTTTCCTCTTAATTTGTTGACTGCATCAACTTGAATTATTTTCCATTGTATGTACAATGGTCAGTAAAATTCCAAAGATCGATTGATTAACTACGCCTCTTACGGTACGTCCCATACAAATGATCCATTTAACCAACATATTGTTGAAGTTGCACGGAATTCAATTAAATTTGCTACAATAGGCGATTCAAAAACTTAGTTCTGGGAATAAAAAGAACAGAATTGATTGTTTAAATTCTGTTTAGCTGTGAGCTTTCATGCTTGATATTATTTGTGGTATATTAAAAATGTCTTAATTAGTAATGAAGATCATCTTAATCAAAATAGTTTATACCTGTATAATGTAACTGCCGGCAATTTCCTGCGACGATTTTTCCATGAATTAGATCTCTAGATCTAACCCCGATATGGCCATACCGCTTTCGTTGAGCTGCGGTCACCTCGAAGTATTAATGAACACTTTAGTCGGAATCATTATTAAACTGTAGGCCCATTCGCTGATTTTACTAATAGAATACGATTTTACAACAAAATATGGTGTGGTAATTGTTGTTTCAGCCCGATCGGCTTATTTATATAAGGGATATATAAGGAAGACTGCAATGCGGCCCACTTTTATTCTCCGCACTAAGTGTGATAAAAGTCAGATTATTGCTAGATCGTATTGAATTTAGTTCAATTTAATGTAACATATGAACATAGGAATATATGAATTAATCTAAGTAATACGTTTGGGAGGTACCAGGAGGGACGGATTACTTGCTCGATTTTGCACATTTAAAAAAACTAACAAAAATTCCTGGTTTGCAGACAAAAAATTAAATGTCAATAAATTGCTTAATTTCTGTCGGAGAGACCCGAATGGGTGTTGCAATTCCGTGCATTTTTAATGTTAAAACTAAGTTTATTGGATTTATGTATTCCAAATTTGACTGAGTTCAATCCAACTGTTTGAATGATATGAGGGATGTGTTGATTAAGTCGGTCATTTGTATGGGAAGTGTCAGAAAGCACATGGTTACTTGGTAGATTTTTATCAATTTTCACCAGATATCATAAACTATATTATAATGGACAACAATGTTTAAATTATGGAAAGTCCGGCAGTTTTGTGTAGAGGTCATCGGAAGCGACTTAAGAATGCGTTCGAGACCTTACTTTATCAAATAATTAATGTGGTTCAACTTCGACCAGATTTAGTGCATTTGATTGGCAGGCGCCAGAAAGAGCGTGGTTAATTTCTTCTTTCAAATTTTTCCAAGCGTTTTACAGCAAGGACGAACAAAAATTTAGTTTGCTGCAGTCTACGGGAAAATCGTCGGCTATGAAATATTAGCCCGTTCCTAAAATTTAAGAAGTTTCATAAAGGCTTATGGAAGCTGGTGTGCCTGCGAGGCAGCCAGACAAACGGACATCGCTAAATCCATTATAAATGTTATGAAACACATTTGGCCAAAATATACTATAGTCGTTTCATTCTGGATATTAAATTTTTGCCCCATCCTTCACCCTCAAACTTTCGAATGAATTTATGAATATGGTGGAATGTCCGGTTTCTACATATCTGAATGCCAATATTTTATGAACTCAGCGAAGACACCAAAATATATGAATTAAGAGTCTAAAATGTAGATCTATTCAGATATATTACTTATATCGAGCATTTAAAGTCTCTCATAAATGCCTATTTAGTAGAATTTATATTTATTTGCAAGAACACAGTTATTGAAGTTCAATGTCACAATTACGCCATCTCGAAATGAATCGAAAATAAACCCTCAAATCTATTTTAAAAATTTCAACAGAATTAAATAACTTGATAAAGCCGGTATAGTAGATTTAATTATACAGGGTTGCCCATATTCGACGGACCCATCTGGCAACGCCATAACTTTTGACAGAGATGTCAGATCGCTTAATGACATACCGCGTTTGAAGCGTCAGTCCAAGCAGATTTTTACCATGGAACAATACACGCCACGCGAGCGCTCTGAAATAGTTGAAATTTACATTCAACAGAAGAAGTCAATTGTGAAAACTCAACGTGCTTTTAAAATATTAAAAAATGTGAGAAGTGCGCCTTCTAAGAACACCATTAAGCGTTTATACGAAAAATTTTCGACTGGTGAGGCTCTTTCTAATCCGAAGAGGCCAAATAAAAGTCGACCAAGGCGATCGGCCGAGAATATCGCTGCCGTACGAGCCAGTGTTGAGAGGTCCCCAAGAACATCCCAAAAACGCCGTTCTCAGCAGTTGGGCATGGCTCGGTCCACTTTACAACGGATTATTCGCGTTGATTTGCATTTGTTCCCGTACAAAATTCAATTGACGCAAAGATTGTTGCCTGCGGACAAGCCTCGTCGATTGGAATGGGCCCAACGAGTCATCGAAATGGCCGATGATGACGAGCAATTTTGGAACAAAATTATCATGTCCAATGAAGCCCATTTCACATTGAATGGGACCGTAAATAAGCAAAATTGCCGTATTTACGCCACTGAAAATCCTCAGGAGATTCAAGAATTGCCTCTTCATGACGAAAAAGTCACAGTTTGGTGCGGCGTTAGTGCGAAAACGGTCATTGGGCCGTTTTTCTTCCAAAACGAAAATGGCCATGCTGTTACCATCAACCAGGAGCGTTAACGCGACATGATGAACAATTTTGTGATGCCAATTATTCGTCGAAAGCGTATGAGGCAGTTCTGGTTTCAACAAGACGGCGCTCCATCGCACACAAGTCGCATAACAATCGATTTTCTGAAGAGTTTGTTTCCGGGCCGTTTGATGTCGAAAAGTGGTGATTTGGACTGGCCACCGCGTTCGCCCGATTTGACGCCCGCTGACTTCTTCTTGTGGGGACATTTGAAGTCAAAGGTTTACGTTAACAAGCCAAGGACCGTAGAAGAGCTCAAGGACAACATTCGTGAAGGAATAGTCGCTATTCCGGCCGAAATGTTGGCGAAAACGATGGAAAATGCTGCAAAAAGGGCACAATACGCCATCAACGCCAGAGGCGGCCATTTGAGAGATATCATATTCAAAAATTGATGTAAACAAATCTACTTGGAACAAATTAAATGAATAAGATTGCCAACCGCCAAATTTTTATTTTTTTCTTTGATTTTTTTTTTAAAAACATGGGTCCGTCGAATATGGTCGAAAATTAAATTTTCCCCAACTTTCCAATCAGATATCTCGATATGTTTTTCCATTATAAAGACAACCATAGTTGAGTTTGTCAAAATTATTATTAATCTGTTTAGGAATGACTTTCACTTCCCATCTAAGCAAAAATATTGTAATCAGGTTGGTTTATATTGGATTAAAAAACTTGTATTTCTATATTTTCACAGTTGCAGCAATTGTACGTTGTCAAATCAAATCTGGATTGCAATTTAAACGACATAAAGAGCAATGTTCTTATCAAAAATTGTGACCTGAAATTGTTGACATGCCGTAGTGGACCTAACAAGTTAAAACAGGTATGTGAACAATTTGCAACAGCCAAAAGTGAAAGTAGCATTAATACAAGTAATAAGGACAGTCTGTTTTGAAATGGCATACACTTCATAATGCAGAACAAAGTCGTACTTAAAACGCTAAGAAATTTTCAAGCTGACAACAACGGTGAAGTACGGTAACTGATTTAAAAGAGTGTGTGAGGTGTCTTGGAATTAGTGATATACAAGGATATACAAGTAAAGCTGAATAGAATGATCAAGATTTCCATTAAGAAAGAGGTACAATAGATTTTCTTCAGAAAAGGATTTTATTGTTGCAAGAATTTATTTGAATTCGGCCTTGAAGCTGAACTAGACAAATTGCAAGGGCACAGGATTGAGATATGTAGGTAGGGGAGGCACGACTGTTCTTAATCATAGAGAAAAGCCCAATATCCAAATTTTGCAAAATATATCATTTTTGGAATTTTTTAAAAAAAGTCATAATTAATTTTATATAATTTTTGAGTTTACGGTGCAAATGGTTTCCATATCTCAACACGCTAGATTTTGTAATGCGGCAAACCATTAATACATTCTTGTGACCATTTAAGTACCTATTCATTTCATTTTTTACGAATTGTTAACTAAAGACAACTACTAGTCCAAACTAATGTACAACACGGAATGATGAATTAAATATGTATACCTGATACTCGTATATCAATTAACACAACTCATTTAAATGAGGAAAATTCATCTATAGGTATAATCATTGTTCGATGCAAATAATGAGTATACCTCAATAAATCATAGTCAATCATCAATCTTGGTTTTTAAAATAGAAATTATGGATAAAAACCCATGGTGTATTTCATTAGTCCAATATCGGAGTGTGTTCACAACTTTCCTGATTTTTTCTTCAAAATTACAAAAGTAACACTTATTTGCGATTCCGGTTATTAGCTTACATATAACTGGTTGATTTTTACAATCGCATCGATAGCTTGTGTTTTATGAAAGTTAAGTTGAAGAGGATGTGAGCTTATCTAGTATGATAATATACCGAATGTGAACATGATAAGTCTTGTACTTTTGTGTACAATTTCCGAATATTTAGGCAAATAATTGTATATTTTTGTTAACATGGTTTCACAATAGCCACAATGGCGCACTCGAAAATATGTGTCGATTTTATGGTTTTGTGATTTTTTTTTCATGATCATCCTTTTAAAAACGTTTCACGGGTTCTTATATTAATTTAGACATTTTTAAAGTTGTGCAAATAGAGCAATAGAGATATCAAACGGGAAATTTCTATCCCGAATCTTAGTAAAAATATTGCATGAAGCTGCATACCATATAAGCGTTTGTAAATGTTAATAAACAAATAAAATTATCTACGGCGAGAATATGAAATGTGTGAAATACGAGTGTACTGGAAGATAAGACAATTTTGTAGGATCACCACATGTTGCCATGCAAAATAAAAATTGAAAACAAATAGAGGTTATACTACAAATCTTCTCTAGCATCTTCATATAAGTAAGTAATTCACATTTTTTTATCTAAATAAACCATTTCCCTAAAAAATTGGCCAACCCAAAAATGGAGTACATATCAGGCATGCTCGTTGATGGGTTCTTCAAACCAATAATTATCCATTGATCGTATTCAGCTGGGTGAAAGTATTCGAAAATAGAAATAACAAATGGTGTTGCCTTTTGCGCTATTGAAGATCGATTAACTGCAGTTGACGGACTACCCCTTTTTCTTGTCTTTAAAATGTACTGAACTTCGATAAGCACTGAATGACAAGAGATTTGATCTCCCTACGTGCGCGGACGATAAAATCAAAATCAGTTGGACATTTTAGGGAATGCAAGTTACAAACAATATTGGAAATTCAGAAAATCGAATCCCAAGGCTTCAAGTTTAGCTTTGCTTTTGGTGAGAGGATTTCTCCATCAAATGAACGCTATATCAATATAATTAATATGCTGATGAACGCTTGATAAAATGTGACCTGTCTCTTTTATCACAGGTGCAGCACGAATGCAAGAAATCAATTTTCATTCTAGCTATCATTTAAAAGTTTGATTAATTTTGTAGTTAAGTAGATTAAAAATGTAATATTCCAAAGTCACATTTTTCAATTAAATGTTTTGTGTTTTTGAAATATATCTCTGTAGAGCGAACGTTTTTCTGTAATTTATTCTTTTAGTTATTTTCTGTTAGTTTCACTGATTTTGATGTAGAGAACAGCTGATATTTATAAAAGCATTTATTTAAATTAAAGTTTGATGATTGGTGGGAACTAAATCAAATTCCTTAGCTAAAATCAATTTATAATTTTACGGGCCTCTTTCTGAAAATGACTTATGCAATGATATCTGAAAACCACCAACATACCAGTAGGATTAAGGGAGGATTTAAAAGGTTACTTCCTCTCACATTGACAATTTCAAGCAATGTATAAATTTGGATCAAAATATGTTTATAAGTTTTATTATTACATGCAGTTTTCGAAACTTTTAATTGCAACAAAAGCTACGCTATAAACTATAAAATTCTCTGTAATTTTGGTTACAATTTCAATACATTTTAATATGAACAGACTTTGTGATATTATCAATTAAGTTTCAGAAGTTTCTATTAAACTACGTTAAAAATAACGTTTTTGTAGTAATACAGCTATAATATTTCAGAAACTTTCAGATTTAATGGATTTTAAAATTTCTTTAAATTTTTCTGGACATATCAAGGTTCTAACAGACATTTTTCGATTCTGAATGTACTTTACCTCGAGCCCCTCGGAATTTTCTATATTGTAATGGAAAGCTTGTCATGAAAACTTCATAAGTGCCGTTAAAAGGATGGCTGATTAATGCTTTTTACTAATTATTTATCTTGATCACGTATACTGTTTATCAGATCGTCGTTCGGCCTCTTTCTGGTACAATTTTACCATGCTTTTTTATTTTGTATTCGCATTTGTCCATGTTTTCTCACGCCATACTGTTGATGCCAAAATATACTACGGCATTTTCGATCATTTTTTATGTTCATCCTAGTTTGCTATCAGCCTGGCCACCCTAATGTTAATTCGCCGTAAATTCATGGCTTGACCGCATTTTACACATCAACTCAAACTTTCCAAGTTTGGGTGGTGTGTGTTACCAATTGCTCTAAAGATGGCTACAATCGGTCTTATATACTCTCTCTATCGCTTTACCATTACCAAAATCTCAAACCAAACTTCACTTATTACTGTGAGTTCAATCGACCTAGTTCAAATTGGAAAGCTTCCGCACAAATTATTTAAATTCAAATAAAGAAAAGATATTGCTCAATTCCACCCTTCTAATTCTTGGTGTTTTCTTTTTCTTTATATTTCTACACTTGTTCTTTATGATATTTCTGGCTCACACAATTGTAAACCAAAAGCCACCTTTCGCTACAGGAAACCTGTTTTATTTTCATCCGAGATTTCAACACTTTTGTATTTTTGCGATTTTATGACTTTAGAGGACTAAAGCTCAACTTGGATTCGTTTTCGGCTTTGTATTTTAATATACATCAAACCTTCCTCTCTTGTATATTAACCGGAAACCTACACTGACTTAGTTTCTCTATTGAAGCTTAGTGAAAATATTTTAAGTAGTTTCGCTTCTTAATCCGTATTAGAACTGAAAACTGATGTGTTTATATTTCGTCTCTAGGAAGAATAAGGATCTGAGACCAAATGACGAAAGGCAAAATTGCTTCAAGTAGCTTTTTTCTGAATTTTAAATATCAGACATTCAGAAATGTCTACAGCTAAGTTTCAGTGTTACCTAAACACGAAATTGTCCAACGTGCGGAATGTTATGGTAGCATGAATTTCACAAAGGAAAGTAAAAGGAGGTAGACAGATAAGGTGCTGTAAGGTGCCACTGTCCGCAGTGGAAAAAGTTTAATTTCGGATATATGAATCGGCACCAAATTTTATATGTTTTTAATTCAGTCGCGGGAATAAAACTACAAATTGTTAATACTTTTGATCTGCGTATTAGAACCTGAAACAGATCAAAATATTTTTTTGTTTGACTTTCTTTGTTTTAGAGGGCTCAAAAAATGGTAGTATGTTGAAAACAGATAAATGTTTTAGTGATTTTTTTCATTTGGCAAATGCACGCCCTTGGTGTCAATATGAAGGTTTTTCGTATTTTGGTTTTTCCGCTTTTGATTTTTCCATGTATCGACATTTTGAATATTTCTTTGTGAAGGATGATCGAAGGTATCGAAGGTACATTTTTAAATGTTGCAATTTTGTAATTTGGTAGCATTTGAATATTGTTTGACGTCATCCGCCAGCCCGCTTAAAAATAATCACTAGTGGAGGCTGCAGAGAGAAACAGAGAGGAAAACGAATATTTTACCCCTTTTCGGCAACCAAGGTATTGTCGTTGTAGGCAATCTCTACACGCTACTTGTAACTCATTTCGCTTTTCGACGCAAGGACATGACAGGACAAAAAAGTTAGTAACATTCCACCAATATTACAATAATAGAAATTAAATAATCAATTAACAAATTCACACAACATAAAGGACAAATTTGTCTACAATTTCGAACGGACGATAGACCAAGACACGAATAGACCTTAAGCACATTTCAATTTGTTTTCTCATATATAATATTAGGTTTTCACTAAAGTAACGTAATATAACAATCCACTCAATGGTATGTATGCCTCTCTCCCATTTCCGTCACAGAAAAAGTCGCCAATCCATGTTTCAAATTAAACTCCTTCATTTAAAAAAAAATGTAGAAATTTTCGTACCGCTAATTTTTAACCATATAAATTTCAAGATCGCGAATGGTGTAAAATATATAATATATATATTTACATTAGATGTATTTGGAGTATTCTCCATCTCAAAAGAAGATGTGGGAACAGCTTTTGAATATTCAAATTGTTAACAATACGAATTTCTTCTAAATTTCATATGTCAAGCACAATATTATGTTTCAGAGAATATTTCAAAAGTTCATAGATTACTTTACAAAATTTCGTATCGTATCGTATCCTGATTTGAACAAAGGAAATTGCTGGCTTTACCTGTATAACTATAAGGTGGAACCACAGATTTTAAGCAAGTAAAGGACCAGTTAAACGGTAAAAGTTGTAAATATATAAATAGATAAAACAAACCTAGAAATGCTGGATCATCAGGGTCGGTCTTTGTCATTTCGCCGGATTTGACCAATTCCATTTGTTGTTGTGCATGTTCCCCAACTACTTCAGTAACTGCAAGTTCCCGCTGTTCATTTGCCCCATCTGCGCCTACATTTCCTGTAAGTTGGGAAGTATTAAACTGTGGTATCTTCATGTCTTGATCTATGCCTGAAATTTTTATTCTGCTTTCGGTATTCGGTTCAAAATCTTGTTTGTTTTCAACTTCATGGGACGATTTAATCTGCTTAATGCTTTCATTGCTCTTTGTCGAGTCGGCTTTACTATTAATTCCATTATTTTGGGCAATAACGGGCGGATGTACTTCATCTGAAAGTAAGAGACTAAAATTAATAGCATATTGAAATGAATAAGTATAAAATATTGAAGAGCAGAAATCAATATTTTGCTTGTAACGTAGTAAGGTGTCCCAGACAATGATTACCGAGATCGTTTTGTAATATAGACAATGTTATACATAATAATTGTTTCAGCGTTAGCTTTAGGGGTGTTATGACTTGATACATCAGAGAATGATTTATTATCCCTTTATCGTAATGTAGATCATAATTCTAGGGTAATCTGGTTTTGAATATATTAAGTATGATGTAAACGATAGTTAAAAAATACCATTTTCGTACATTTTAGAAACTAAAATTTAAAAACTTAAATTTGGATGCATCAAATATTGCGTTCAAGAAATCATATTGGGTTCAATTTATGCTACATGGCGAAATGAGCAGAAAGAAAGACTGTTTGGACTTTGTAAAGGTGTAAAATTATTATTCTAGTAATTAAAAACAAAATGTAGTTCTGCTTATGCGTAAACAAAGTCCCCCATACGTAGTTAACTTACCTTTACAATTTTCAGATGTGATCGTACCAACACTCTGTTCAGTGTGCTCGTTGCATTCAAGAGGAGTATTGATTTGACGACGTAAAATGGTTTCATCACTAGATAGATGTGCTGACTCCTCCGTTGAGGGTAAATTTTTGCCATCATTGTTTTCTTCCTGTGTAACATTTTCATCCTTTTCATTTATCTGCTTATTGTATTGTTCAGGCGATATCATAACACCTAATTCGCTGCTTACCTGTTCCACAATTTTATCTAATATCTGAGACTTACTCTGAATTGGCTCAACGAGTTCCTTTGAAGCTGCAGTGTGATTCAAATCTAAAGTATCATTGCTAGAATCTTGTTTGCCCAGTAAATTATACAAGTTGGCTTCGGCTCTTTCAAGAAAATTAGTATCTTTGAGATCACTAGATGTAACATTTTTGAAATTTGCATCTACAAAGTCGGTTTCTGCTGCAAGAACATGAGAAATCTCATTACTGAGACTTATGTTTGGAAGTTTCCTTCCATCCAGATCTTCTAACTCTTCTGACGACATTAGTTTGATTTCGGATTTAACTTTTTTCTCTACATCTTTAATTGATTCTTCAATTTGAGATAACTTTGGTTCACTTTCTTGGTGATGGACATCACTGAAATCTACAGTTTGCACATTTGAAGGGCTAATTTTATCCATTTCATCTAGTTCGTTTAATTGAGATCCATTTTCAGAATCACGTTTGGTGGATGAATCATTTACATTTATTTTCTTATTTGAGGCAATAATATTCTTGTCCTCACTACCTGATTCTTCCAGTTGGATTGATCTTGGTCCTTTCTCACAAGTTCTAATATTTTCACTAAAATTCACATTTTTTCCATTTGGAAGAACTGCATTATCCTTTTCATCTAGTGCAGTTGACGTTATTACAAAATAATTTTTTCCGGTGGGTGACATCACATTTGCAGAATCATTTCTTTCGCATGTCAGAAGCTCAAATTCTTCCACATCCCCTGATTCTTCATGCTGGGTTAATCCTGATACTTTCTCTTTCATTCCCGTAGTTTCACCACTATACTCTTTTAGCAAGTTTGGATAATTTATTGCATCCCTCTCATCTGGCTCAGTAGACGATGTCATATTTCCAGAAAGCCTTCTTTTTGATGTATTTGTAACGTTTATTTTCACATTCGATTCCAATTCTATTATATCAACATTTTCCCATTCCTCGCGTTGATTTGATATTGAACCTTTATCTTCAGCAAGAGTATTTTTTATATTATCATGCTGGCCTTTAACAAAATCTTTATTTGACACTCCGTTATATTGTTCATCAAACTGTATTCCATTTCCCGCACCAACTTTTGGTGAAATGACATTAAAATAACTTTTTATAGCTGGGATGAACTCCTCGTTTTCGATAACATCTGCTTCTTTGCTTTCTGATGTAATTTGCGGGTTTATTTCAACACTTGATTCAAAATTATCCTTGTTCACATTTTTTGATTCCCCATGTTGGCTTGATATTGAACCCTTCTCCAGTGTTTGTGTATTTTCAACTATATCATGAAGGTCTTTAAGATAATCTCTATTTGCATCTTTGTTATCCTGTTCTTCTAACGGCAATTTATTTCTATCATCAACTGTAGGTGAAAAATTAGTTAGAGTGCATTTCGCAGCTGACGTGAATTCGTGGTTTTTAATAACATCCGCTTTTCCCTTTTCTGAAGAATTTTGGAGATTTTCTTTCTCCGATTTTTTATATTGGCTTAATATTGATCTCTTCTCTTCAGTTTGGATATTTTCTACTAAATCACGGTGGGTTTTAAGATCATCCTTATTTGGCTTTCCGTTTTTCCGCCCATCCGACGATAATCCATTTCCCTCATTTGTTTTTGCACATATGGCACCGGCTTTTGTCAGTGAATCTTTCAGAATGGGTTTCAGTTCTTTATTTTGCGATAATTTTGATTCTTCCTCTACTGACACATTATGGTGTACTTTATTACAATCTCCATTTAGTTCATTCAAAATAGTTTCTCTTTCCATTTCATTCAGTTCTGGAGGCAAGATTTGATTTTCGGAATCCACTCCTGCCGGCAAATTCCTTACATTTCCATTCGTAACTGAAGCACCTACAAGTTTTCCTACTTGATACGATTTCTCTAGTTGAGTTGAATCAGTTAATTTCTCCTTTGCCCCAATATGTTTGTCTAAACCACTTTGGCTTTCGCTTGGGCCTATGTTCATTCCATCTGCAAGTTTTTGCTTTCCATGTCCAACTAGTCCAACTGACGACAATTCGTTTCTAGCACCGATTTTTGTCGGTAAATCCTTTGCATCAATTTTCTCGCCTGGTGAAAATTCCATGTTAGCGACTTTGCTCTCTTCCTTATTTTGCCTTAAAGCAAAATCTTCTTCCTTTGCATGGGAAATCCCTACACCTTCTTCACTGGAATCTTTGTATAGCTCATTACTATCTTCGTTTTTTTCCGTTAATTCTTTTAGATTTTCTTGCGCAATTTCTACGCCTCTCAATTCTTCCAGCTGACCTGATCTCGATTCTTCACTGGAAAGTTCATTTATGTCTTTCGTAATTTTCTCTTCGCATTTCAAAACTGTTCTTAATGACGCTTTTTTATTCTCTGGCTCCGGCAAGTTGTTTAAATCGTGTACAGCAATAGACAGTACATTATTTTGGTTGTTACTTGGCTCATCTAATTGAACTAATTGGGATTTCTGCTCTTCGTTTTGTTTATTTTCTGGAAGAACAATATGGTCGTTATTACACTTTTTAGTTTGTTCACCTGAGATACTACCATTATCGCGATCGTCTAGTTCAGCTGATGATATCTCATTTCCAGTCTCATCATCAGTGGACCGAATGATTGATTCGACAGGCTTAGAAATATTTTCTGGCTGATCGAATGATTCTCTCGGATTGTCAATGGTGCCAGAAGTTTCTTGGAGCTCCGTAAAATCGGCCTTAGTTTTATTTTCTGCTGATTTATTTTTCTCGTTCATTAGTTCCCGTCTGACCTCAGACTCATCTTTTTCTAATTCATTATCGTTCTCGCCTTGCAGTCTTTCAGTTTTTCCGGTTGATTCTGTTGCCTTTTGTTGACTTGATTTAACTAATTCTTTCTCCTGGCGCTTCGTAAAATTGGCTTTAGTTTCATTTTCTGCTGATTTATTTTTCTCGTCCATTAGTTCCCGTCTGACTTCAGACTCAGAGTCTTCCATATCTTTTTCTAATTCATCATCGTTCTCGCCTTGTAGTACTACAGGTTTTTCGGCTGATTCTGCTGTCTTTTGTTGACTTGGCTTAACTAAATCTTTCTCTTGGCGCTCCGTAAAATCGACTTTGGTTTCATTTTCCGCTGATTTATTTTTCTTGCCAATTAGCTCCCGTCGGACTTCAGACCCAGAGTCTTGCATATCCTTTTTCAACTCATCATCATTCTCTCCCTGCAGTCCTCCAGTTTTTTCGGTTGATTCTACTGTCTTTTGTTGAATTGATTTAGCTAATTCTGTATCTTTCTGGTTTCCATCATTAGATTTATTCTGCGCACCGTTTTCACGATCAATATTTACTACTTCCACTGATTCTTGTCCCATAACTTTTTCTGGTTCCTCGCTTAATATATCATGAACATTGTGAGAAATTGGATGAAGGTCGCCCGTATTAGTTACTTTATTCCCCCGTTGATTCGTATTTTCAGCCAAATCCGCATCAATTTCTGCAGTCTGAATACCGTCCGATTTCGTATCATTAAACTCGTCCTGAATTGTTTCGTTGTCTGTATTCTTAGCTGGTTCATTTGAACAGTCCCCATTCACTTGCTCCAATATAGCATTCTTCCTGTTTAATTGACCAGCTGGAGAGTATAGGTATTGCGCTCCTGTACTAGATTTATTCTGTGTATCGGTATCTGCGTGTTCTTCTGACATATTTTGAATACTCTGTTGGTTTTCTCCTTGCAGAGGTGAAGAAGACTCATTTATAACGCGACTCTCTGTATTTCCTACTATCTGATCATCCAATTTTGAATATGCATCTAGAATAATCTCAGAGTCGATTTCTACGCTTGCAGTCCCAGATTTCTTGTCACTGCCCACATTGGCGCTCATTTCTTCATTTTCTTTTAAATTCCGACTGTCTTCAATATCCTTGTCAATGTGCTCGCTAGCAATTGGCACTGAGAGGCTAGATGAGCGTGTTTCCGTAATTACCATTTCTGATGTACTTACATTTGTTTCATTTTCTTGGACTGATGGCAAAAATTTAGATTTATCTTGATCGTTATCGGTTGACTCACTTATTCGTGTAGTTTTACTCTCTTGTGATTGTTCGTCCTTATTCTTATTTTTATTCTGATTAAGTTGGATAGTTTTATCTGATAATATATCTGGCTGTTCCGTAGAAGTACTTGTTGAGTCTTTCAATACCTGTGCTTTGGGCGTTGGCTCAACTGTTTTTTCGACAGGTTCACTCATTTTATTTGTCTCCATTGGAACAGCCAAGTTGGCATCTACGATGGCGACTATACTTGTAGTTATTACACCTGCTTCGTCATTGTTTGGTTCCTTGAGGGGTTCTACGGAGTCGGCGGTTGCAATATCGCTGGTAGTAGGTTCACAAGCTTGTTGATGCTGCGAATCAAATTCTGGGGAGTTCTTTTCGACGGAAGATTTGCGAACTTTACCTTCCACACCCTTCTTAGTCGAATCTAAATCAGTTGAGACAGTCATTTCCGCATCAACTTGAAGTTCACTTTGACTTATAACTGTTTCAGCCGCTGTTTCAGCTACATTCCCTGAAGATTTTTCTTCATTTTCTCCGGTGCTTAGCAATGGGGAATTATGCTGACTACTGTCTGAGATTTTGGTCACAGGTTGGATATCAGTATCCAGTTCAATTTTCTCTTTAAAAATGTTTTCACAGCTAGGTTCTGACAGATCTTGAACTAAACCACTCAAAGGTGTGGGTGTCGTTCCAATATCGGATAGGCTACCATTGATATTGGATGCACCTGAACTTGTTTCATCGATTGCCATCATTGTGTTTTTTGAACTGTATAAGTCCAGAGTATTTGTTAGCTCGTCTACGCCTACAATGACTGAATCTGTTGTTATTGCGTATTCATGTAGTTCTTGCATCTTTGAAGATTCGTCGGAAATTTCACGCTTCCGTATGTTTTTTTCTGAATTTTGATATGAATCAGTATTCAGCACATCAACGATTTGGGGAAAAGGAACACTTGAAGTGGAAATCTGATTGTTTACATCAGAAACATTGGATGCATCCAGATGGAAACCATGCTGGGTTAAATCATTAAGAGCCACATTTTCCTTTGGAATCTCCGGCATAGTCTCACCTATGATTTGCGCTGAATTACCTTCTCCGTTTCTACTGGAAATAATTTCATTTTCAGATTCAACGCTACAATCACCTTGTTCATCAAGCTGATTATAATTTTGAAACAACATCGATGACCCAATTTGTGTGTCACTCTTAAGATCACCACTCCCGATACTAGGATGATTATCTGGCAACTTCTTAGTTTCCGTAAAATCCTTTGAAACGCTATCTGATTTTATGTGAACATTCGATGCCAGGCTTGCCTTGTCAACAGAAGCAGAACTTTGTTTTATCACTTTGGAGGCTTTTATGACGATATCTGCGAAAATAAATTAAATTTGTGTTATTAGAAAGACATCCATTTATGTTGCTTGATCACAAAAGTGTTAAATTTCAAATTACTTTCGAGACATTTACATAAATATTTAATAAAATTATAAATTTTCAAAAATACCTCGTTTATTCAGTAAAGGTGTAAGTAAGATGCAGTTCATTATCAAGTCGGAAAATGTTCAATCGAAAATTTATGTGGAGATTATGAATTGTAGAATGGTATAAAAATCTTGGTATGGAAGATATGCACATTTATTTACAAAAATTACAAATACTTAAGATTGTTGTTCAATAATTAAATTTAATAATTTTAGAATTCACAAGGTTTAAAAAGTTTTGTTTGATCTGAATGCAGTTAAACTTGTACGATTTTGAATGGATGAAAATTTAATAATAGATTAACATGCGGAGCGATTTCAAATTTAACACAAATTGGATACAAGACCAAAGCTTTTGACTTATGAAGCTTTAATTCATAATCGTCCAGAATAATTAGCAGTAGTTTGTGGATACAATAAAGTAACGAAGTAAAAACTCTTCATTCAGCACAAAACAAATCATTTAAATTTGTATTTAATCTTAGCAAAGAACATAATACTATATCGTTATATAGAGATTATGCTGTAAAAGATTTGCTAGAACAAATTGAACACAAGAATTGCTGCCTTTCTTGTGTCTTAGAATAACAAGATACGACTCGTTAATACCAAACCAAGTATGGTACTACCTATAAATGAGATTAAAAATGTAGTGAAACGATAGCAACTTTTACAACAAATGTAAAAACTTTCTTTTACAAAACGTGCAAATGCTTGATCTTACAAAATTTTAATTACACTCATCCTTCCAGTGTTAGCAATATCGATGTCAAACAATCCGCTAATTACAACTAGGAAGCACCTGCTGGGAAATATGCACTCTTCTTCAGTGAACTTTGAACTCAAGGCGGCGTCCCTGACCTTTTATTATACTTAATTTGTACAGGTGTTATTCCGGTTGATCCTAAAGTCACATAAACTTACATCAACTTTTGCAGATGATGATGAAATAATATGTAATCACAAGGACCGAATCCAGGCTGCAAATAATCTTGAAAGTTCACCTCAAATGCATCGACTGGAGCATAAGAGTGATGATAAGTGACGTTTACACTAAATCTCAACACTTGCCCAAATTTTAGGCTCAACAATATTATTCCGCAGAGCTCAGTACTCACCTAACTTGGCGTGCATCTGAGTAAAAGACTGACTTGGAGAAGACACATTAATGCAAAAAAGGTGCAGATGAACTTAAAAATTATTCAACACTACCGGCTGCTTAATAAGCGCCCAGGACTTAGCCTAGATGGTAAGATCTTGATCTATACGCAGTAATCAAATCCATCAAGTGCTATAGTGCTCAACTCTGGGGCAGCGCAAGTCGCAGCAACGTGGATAAAAATCAAAGGTTATAATCAAATTTGTTTCGCGACATTTCGGGCCCTCCTTGGTCGGTTAGAAATTTCAATATACATATACATAAATACAAGCAAAACGTAAGGAACCCTTCTGCACCTTCCAGGCTCCGGAGAAGCAACTTTACTGTTCTATAAAAAAAAGCTGTCACGTTAATCGTACAATTAGTGCTTTTTCTAAGTTTTAAATTTCTCCTTTTTTTCTAATTCTCAACATCTGTATCCTGAGGGGACAGATGCCCATCAAAAGTGTAATATGTTTGATATCACAACACCGCGATACTTTGACATATTCCACCTGAGACCACACACAGGCCAGCTTGTCATATTGTCTACCTTTAACCCTCCTTACATTACATTATATAAATTTTACAATTTTGCGCAAATAGTTCTACTTACACATTATTGGAATTCAATTTACTCTCAGGTAGCATCGTATTATTTTAGATATCACACAATTGCGTATTTGAGTCCTAGATTAAAATCAATGAAAGCGCCACTATATTAAAGTAAAACCAAAGGCATATGCTAACCTCTGCATGACAGACTGACAAATATATATATATATATATATTTATATATATATATAACCTTCTTAAATCTTTTGATTTATTTCTTTGACTCCTTTTAAAAAATTAAAATTAAAAATTATCCTATTATGCACACAGAAAAAAATAACTCCGATTTGCATTCTATTAAATCAATATTTGATCTCAAAAATTATATTGATAAAATTTTTAATTGAATCAAACAAAAATTTAATTAAAACGCTAAGCATGAGAGCACACTTTATGTTTAATCACTTTCTCTCTCACCAGTCCTATGTACTGTGTTGCCAACTCTTAGGATTCTTTGTAATTTTGGAGATTAAATTGACATTTCTGCTTCAAATCTAAAAGATGAGGTGATATTCCATCGCATCATTTTTGTTTACGTTTTTCTACAGCTATGAAACTGGACATTTTTAATTATTTTATACGCGAACGAAGTTGTAACCTTGATTCGTTTACAATTTGAGAGATCTAATTTTAGCACTGCAAGATCGATGCTTCAGTATGTTTTTGATTGTCAATGAGAAGTCATAGTGCGTCGGTAAAAGAATAAATTGTGGTTGTTGTGTATTTACTGAGAAACAAAAAATTGATAGACAAGGCAAAAAACGACAGTTTTTCGTATTCTCTTGTATTGCTGCTGAGTAACTGTCGTTGTGTATTAGAGCGAGAAGTAGCTCTGTTATTGTTGTTGGTGGTGTGCAAAGGAAAAAGTTAGAATAACGGGACTGTTGTGCATGTAAGTTATCACCATAGTTAATAAAATAAATAAAATAAAAAGAAACAATAGAAAGAGGAAGAAACAATAACAAGAGTTATTGTATGTTTAAAGAACATAACCGGCGCCCGAGCTAAATAATCGGTATCGGTAGCGAGTGTCTTGTCTGCAAAAGCCCTCAAATAGTGCAGCAGACAAGCGCAAAAAGTATCCTCGCAAAGTTCGAAAAACCAAATTAAGTGATAAACACAAGTGTCCTTTCCGCAAAAAGCTTTCAACTAGCGCAGCAGAAGGAATAAAAAGTGTTTTCGCAAAGTTCGAAAAAACCGATATTAAGTGATAAACACGAGCGTCCTTTCTGCAAGAAGCCCTCAAGAAGCGCAACAGAAGGAAAAAAGTATCCGTACCAGAACAAACCAATTGATAAATTTTTTTCATAGAAGAGTTTAATTAAAAAGCAGTTTAAAAACAAGTGTGAAGCTTGTAGAAGAAATCCTGCGAGTAATAACAGTAATCTAGAGTACAAAATAATAAACCTCCTAAAATAAAAGTTATAAACCTCTTATATCAATTAAAAAATCAAAATTAATAAAAATTTCAAACACAAAAAGACAACTAATCGATAGAAGAAAGCCCCTCAGTAGCAGCAGCAAAAAAGACGACATTGTCAGCCTACTATCACCTAAGCACCGGAAGCAGAAAATCTTACTACAATAAAACAAAATAAACATAGCAGCAACAAAAAGAAAGATATTGTCAGCCTACTATCACATAAGCACCAGAATGCAGGAAATCTTACTGTAAGTCAGCAAATATTTTATAATTTAAGTATATTCAAGAATAAAAAGCTAAAATATTAGCAAAAATTGCAACAAATAAAAAAAAAACCAAGCTGCGATTACCAAGGGAACCTCCAGTTCTATATAATAACACATAAGAAATATAAAAAAACAAAAATATTCAATAAGGGCCAAAGGGTAAATAAACATCGCTAATTAATAATAATAGTTCCTGAAGGAGTATTGAAACATTGATTCTAAATAAAACTATAAATTAATTTATAGCTTAAATTGAGTAAGAATAATAGTACCAAAAACAAAAAATATTGTAATAAATAGGTGTTTAAAACAGAAAATATATTCTTTTAGTTCATCCTAACATTTGCAAAATGTCAAACCCATCAAACCTGTTACGTCGGCCAATACTAAATCCCGAACAAGCCCAAAGGTTAATACATATGAACGATTTAAATAAAATAATCGCGGAAACCACGTCCCGTATTTTACAACAACAGTTGCCGAACCTAATTCAGAATATAATAAATCCCAGTCCCGTCGTCTTTGGCGACCAAGTTATCGACGAACAATGTCGAGGAAATTGGCCCACAACGCCAACTATAGGAAAAATTCTTCTCCACTGCCACCGCGCAACTACTCTTATAGTTATCAACAACGGCCCGTAAATTTAACACCCCGTTTTAATCACAATAACTTTTATCCGTAGTTAGCACATACACCCCATGCAAAACAAAACACTTATATATTCCAAACACCATCAAACAATTACCCAACACCTCCTCAAAATAACCCACTTACGCACTAAACCTCAACCTTTACCTGAACTTATGGATATAGATAGTACACTGCACACAAAAAGAATTAATTAAATGAATAGGCCACAGCTTTTAAACGCTAACAAGAGACCATCACCATCAATTTTAAATTATAAGTTTAAAAGAAATGTGTATGTAGTTTTTATTATAAAAAAACACAACACTTGGTTTGAGTAAAAAAAATCTTTTATTCTTAATCCGCGCTGCGGTCGAATAGCAAAAACAGTATGCACTAGTAGTTGCTGGATGATAATTACTAACTAAATCTTATCGTGTATGGTTTATATACCTAAATGTGTAAAAGAATGAAT
>JAHXMU010000194.1:2745792-2874927 GCA_019455685.1 Philornis downsi | reverse complement strand
GAGTGCATGTATACAAATGTATGTATATGTATGTACTCGTATATTATATAGCGAATACAGGTGTTACCGTAACTTTTAGACCTAAAATGCATAGGAATTTTGCTCTTGATAACGACTTAGAAACCTATGATAAGATTTTTGAACAAAAGTTTGAAGATCCCTCAAATGACGACCAACTCTGCGAAATATCCTACAACCAAAATGACGTTAATGAATTTAACGACATTCATTTTTTAGAATGAATGTAGAGCAAAGAGCGGAAGTGTTTTAAAATTCCTAATTGATACTGGTTCAAACAGGAATTATATTCAGACAGGAATTATATTTTTCGCAAAATCTATAGCAGGCAATATAGAAATTAAGGAGCATACTTTTGTTAGACTTACTTTAATTTAGAAAAAGAAATTGAATTTTACATTCTTTCAACATTAAAATCATTCGATGTATCCTCGGCAACGACTCACTAAAGGAGCTCAATGCCATAATCTACACTCGCGATAGCTTCATGCAAATAGAAAACGGTACAAAAATAAGACTTAAGCTACATTTATCACAACCAGTAAACACAATACCAATTAGAGATGACCACTTGTCATTACAACAAAAAGGAAAAATGAAGGAAATAATCGAAGGATACCCCCAACTGTTTATAGAACCTAACGAATTAACATTTACAACCCGAGTTGTTGGTGAGATACGTACATCAACCGACACTCCAGTATATTCGAAACAATATCCCTACCCAGCCGCACTGAAATCCGAAGTAAAAACAATTAAAAAATTTACTAGACGACGGTATCATAAAACCATCCCGTTCGCCTTACAACTCACCAGTTTGGGTTGTTGGAAAAAAACCAGGTTCATTAGGCAACAAACAATACAGGCTGGTAATCGACTATAGAAAACTAAATTCACTTACAATCTCAGACAGATATCCAATATCGGAAATAAACGATGTACTTTTACAATTGGGAGATAACAGATATTTTACTGTTTTGGTTTTTAAGAGTGGATTCCATCAAATCCCTTTAAGAAAATCCGATTGCGAAAAAAAGGTATTTTCTGTCGCAAATGGCAAATATGAATTCAATCGCTATTTTCCAACGAGCCCTAGATGATATTCTACACGATAACATTGGGAAAACATGTTACGTGTATATTGACGACATCGTCATATTCAGTAAATCAGAAGAAGAACATTACGACAATATTCGCGAAATCATCTACGCTACGCTACAATCAGCAAATCTGAAAGTGCAGCTAGATAAATGTAGCTTTATGAAAAATGAAGTGGAATTTCTAGAATTCGTAATCTCGGCAGACGGCATAAAAACTAATAAGGAAAAAATTCAAGCTATCCTCGACTTTCCATTACCCAAAACCATTAAGGAACTGCGATCCTTTCTAGGACTGCCTAGTTATTACCGTAGATTTGTAAAATACAACGCAAAGCTAGCAAAACCACTAACAAAGCTCTTAAGAGGGGAAGAAGGCCGAATTTCTAAAAACAAATCAGCTGCAAAAGTAATAGCACTAAATGATGACGCTATCGAAGCTTCTGAGAAACTGAAGAATACCCTAGTCTCGCAGGATATTGTATTGCTTATCCAGATTATTCCAGAGAACTAGAACTAACTAAAGATGCTTCAGATTTCGCCTTAGGCGCAGTTTTGTCACAGAACAAACAATAAACCAATTGCATTCATATATAGAACATTAACTAAAGCGGTAGAGCACTACGCATCGAACGAAAAAGAGATGCTCGTGATAATATGGTCTCTTAACGCACTTAGAAATTATTTATACGGCTCCGCAAAAGTCAAGATATTCACCGACCACCAACCCCTCACCAATGCACTCAGCGACAAAAACAATAACAATAAAATGAAACGCTGGAAGGCCATCCGTGAGGAATATAACTACGAATTCTTATACAAACCATAGAGAATAAATGTAGTAACAGATGCTTTATCAAGAATCCCAGCTGTAAGTCAAATAAATTCTCTTTCAATAGCAACACATAGTGATAGCTCCGGACAAAATCTCATATTATATGTCTACACGCCAATTAATTGCTTCAAGAATCAAATAATTCTGTACACACATCCTACATCCCAATATAAATTTAAAATAATTTTTCCTCATTATCATCGACACTACATATATGAACCAGAGTTCACTCAAGGCAAACTTAGAAACATTTTGAAAAAATTCCTGTATCCCTCAATAATTAATGCAATCAAAACTTCAGAACAAACCATGGCAAAAATACAAGAACAAGAACATACAACATTTTAATAAATACCGTATTCGTTTTACTAGACACCAAGTAAGGGATATTAAAAATGAAGAGGAACAAAATAAAATAATTATAGATACATACAATAGAGCACACCGTAACAGCAAAGAAAATAGACAACAAATTCTTGAGGAATATTATTTTCCAGCTATGTCAAATAAAATAAAGAAAATAGTTAGGCAATGTATCACATGTAAGGAAAATAAATACGATAGACACCCAATGAAACCTGTGTTAAGGGAAACACCTATTCCAACACATCCCTGAGAAATTATTCATATAGATATTTATAAAACAGAAGGTAATCTAGTACTAACAGCGATTGATAAATTTTCTAGATATGCACAGGGAAAAGCAATTAAATCCAAAGCCACAGAAGACATCAGACAACCACTTCGTGAAATAATATTCGCATTCGGAGTACCCAAGACAATATTTATGGATAACGAAAAATCTTTTAACTCCTCCACAATTACTTTCATGATGAAAGACCAATTAAATATGGAAGTATTTACGGTTCCACCTTATTCAAGTAAATACAATGAACAAATAGAGAGATTTCATTCTACGCTCTCAGAAATTATGCGATGCACAAAAGTAGAAAATATTCATAACACTTTTAAAGAACTACTGGAAATTTCAGTACAGAAATATAATTGCTCAATACACAGCACAACTGGAAAAAAACCAATTGAAGCATTTTTCGGTAGAAGAGTCACTACAGATCCTTCCCAACTCGAAAACGACAGATTATTAAACGTAGGGAAACTAAAACAAAAGCAGGAAATTGATTTAAAACACCAAAATAAACATAGATGCGAAACAAAGGCTTACGAACCAGGAAAAACTATTTTTGCCAAAATAAACACAAGACTAGGAACCAAATTAACTCCTAGATATAAGAAACAAATTGTTAAAGAAGATAGGGGAAGTTGTGTAATTACTGAATCTGATAGAACCATTCACAAGAGCAATATTAGAAGTTAAAACTATCATAAAATTTATTTCCAGCTCCCTCCTCCTCCTCACAACTATCCTATCCCCATCCAATGCCGAACTCCGAATCCTCAATTATACAGAACGTTCAAAATCATACACATAATTAAGCTAGAAGAATACGAAAATTTTATAAAAAATATTGAAATATTTGTGAATAATAACTTGAATTCGGAAAATATGTTTATACCTTCACTTAAACACGAATTAATACAAGTCACGGAAATGTTAGAATCGTTACACGCGATAGAAGATTCAAGAATAAAGAGATCAATTAATATAATCGGTACGGCATGGAAATACATCGCTGGTTCCCCAGACCACGATGATTTCGAACTTCTAAAAAACAATATTAATGAATTGAATACCAACAACAATAAGCAAGTGATTATAAATGAAGGTTTAACTAAAAGAATTAACAAACTAACAAAATTTACAAATACAATAAATAAAATAATAAGAAGCCACGATTCAGTTGGTAATGTGGCGATAATAAGCATGCAAACTAGGCTAAGATTAGTTAAAGAGGAATTGCAAAACATTAAATATGCCATCCAATGGACAAAAAAATAACATTGTAAACTCTATAATATTAAACAAGGAAGAAATAAAAATTGTTATCGAAACATTAAAAAAAGAAAAATTTCCTTTTGAAACTACCGAAGAAGCACTTGAATTTGCTAAGGTAAAATTATTATACAAAAACTCTACCTTACTGTATGTTATTCAAATTCCACTAACGTCAGAAGAAACGTATAATAAAATATTACTAAAACTTTAATAAAATTCTTAAAATTAAAGAAAATTGTAACATTATTAACACTATTACAATTTGTAAAATAAATAATTTAATGAATATTGTTAACTCTATCTCTATTTCATTCCTTTTAAATGGCTCTCAGCCACGTTGTAACATTTCCGACGCTTTTCATACCCCAGAGGTAGAAGAATTAGAACCAGGCGTAATTCTACTTAATGATTTCTACGGATTGGTAAATAACTAATCAGTGAACGTTACTTATCTGATAACTTTTCACAATCAGTCTGTAAACATCCATAATAAAGTTTACAGAAATCTAGAAGCTCCAACATTACGTATTTCAGCACAAATTGTACAGCAAACCCCTTTAGAAGGCGAATACATAACAATTTTTTCTTTGGAAAAATTAAGTCAACTTCATATAAATAACACTAATAAAATTGAACGCCTATAAATTGAAGCAGTTGTTGGTAAATCTTTGTTCGGCGTGATCACTATTATATTCATTTTAACTTTATCTTCATTGAAATTTATATGCAAAATAAAAGAAAAAATAATTTTTCAGAATACTCCAAGCATTAAAATTACTTCAGATATGAAAACCGCACTAAATCAAGATGACACTCTAGAAAATGTTTCAACAAATAAAAATCTTAACGAATCCTTCATTTTGATCGCAGGTCCACCAAAACCCCCAAGACTATCCATTTCTTATGTTTGAGGACAAACATTTTTAAGAGGGGAGGAGTTAACACCATAGTTAATAAAATAAAAAGAATCAATAAAAAGTTTGCAATAACTCTTGTATGCTTATTATTAATTTTTATTAAGGTAATTATTGCCCAATAATTGCAATAGTGCAATTACTACTTGAAAATAAAATTATCGTGAAACCTTTGCAAAAAATAAAATTATTGTGAAACGCTTTTTCAATAAGGTAAAAATTATGAAATAAAAAGAAAATAAATTGTAAAATTAGAGTTAGTTCAATTTTTTAATTAATAAAGAAAAGACATATTGATGAAAAGAAAAAAATCTTTGTTTTTTAGTTCTTTAATTAGTAAAGAACATAATTTGTATAGCAGACCAGAAAAAAACATTTGGGCATTTTTGAGCATACACGGTGGAGAGTATTAACAACAAGAAAAAATGAATATTAAATGTTTTTTATGCGAAAAATATTTTCACTCGTCCGATAATTTGTTTAATCATTTCAAAAATCATACAATTGCTAACAATTTCACTTACGAATGCACGTAAAAATGTTTTCGAAAGTTCAAGAATAAATTTTCATTCAAAAGACGTGTGGGAAAACATTTCACGCTCAATTCTGAAAAATTTGGTATCCAGCCGATGCACAGTTCTTTTGAAAATACTGCTGAAGGCGAAAATGAGGGCACGCAACTTTCGGAATCTGAATCTCACACTATTGTAAACAATTACAATCACGAAAAACAACTATCAGATGTTTATAATTTATGCAGGCTATAACGTCCATTACGCTGCATTTGAATACGAGTCAATTTCCGCTACATTTGACATTATTTCTCTGAAAGATGTAGTAAGTCCGCCTACTAAACAGACTACGACATCACAAGGCAAAATATTTATATAACTCAAAGAATTTTACAAAAATATTTATTAATTCCAGATTCAATAAGAAATTTTTAGAATGAAGGCCGAAGCAGATAAGGGGCTAATAAAACTTGTAAAAGAATGGGATTTGCATCACCTCCACGAACTTTTGCTGAGTAAGTATTTTATATTTTAAGCAATTTTCATTTAAACCATAAATTTATCCTACGCTCCTTTCTAAACTATTATTTCGTTCAAGGTACCCTTATTTAGATAATAATACGATTTTCAGTTCCCATATTAAATTTTATAAAATTTTTTTTCAGAAAACAAGATTGACATTGAAGCCCTAAAAATTTTAAAGCCACCCCACAATTCTCAATTACGCAAAATTGGAATTTAAGCTAGAGGAATGAAGAAAACAACCCATAAGCTCAAACTAACCACAAATGAGAATGTCATTATGCCAAATCAAAACAGCGTTAAACAATCAACAGAAATTTTCAGCCATGGAGATTGTTTGCAGTGCTCCAAATGGCAAGGAAATTTTGCAATTTTACGAGAAATACATATATGCATATCTGCAAGAGGAACAAAGAGCGCTATTGATAAACACAATAACAAAATATGTCGATTTAAATGGAATTCCATGTTCACTTCCAGATTGTTCTGAAATTGGAATTAAATTATCTGAGATCTACATTGTTAATTTTAAGAATGCCGTAAGCCAATTTGTTCTTGTTAGGAGTATTACACAACCGGAAAAAGGGGTGAAAATTTACAACAAATTAACTAACTATAAAAGAGCTTCCAAACATATTTTGAAAGTGTACCAGGTTTGTTTGATCAAAGTCGGCGAGAATCGGAAAATAATCTTTATCAATTATTTTTATTCCTTATTATAGAACCAGAAGAGAATTATACTTTTGAGTATTTCATTATTATTGGAAAAATGCGCTGCCTTACGATTCGACAAATTTCAGAAGTCTTTAAAATATGACCTGAATATGCAGAGCCTACCGCCCATTTGCTGGAAAGTTTTGCTTAGAGATACTCCTTTTCGGTTATATTTTAGTATGAGTATAAAACTATTATTTTTCTTGCAGAGTGAAAAAGATTTTTCTTTAAAAATTCCTATGGCGAAAAACTTGAATGAACGGTGGCCACAGTATAGAGAAAAAATTTTGCAAAAACTGAAAATGAAATTAACGTGTTCCCTTGTGACGAAAAAGTTACGGCAATTAAGTGAAATCAACGAAGATATTACGTGTATACTCATAAATATACTTTATTATAAATTTTAATAAGTTCGCCTTTTGATTTGTTTATAGAATCTTCTGAGTTTACTATATTGTGGTATTGCCACTATCTTTTTCCACCACAGCAAAGAACAAGTATCGACGAAACAGGCGCAGGCCTTCAGGCTATTTAACCAAAGCTTCTCATTATAGGAGAAATCTCCAATATCAAAACAATTTTTGTACACGAGTATTTCGACGGAGTAAAGTATCCATTTTTAACGATATTACATGCATTTTGGACACTATTCAAAATATTTTTTTTTTTGTATTTAATCTTCAGTTTCCTGAGGAATCTGAAATATTTTATAATTTTGTTCAAATTCTTTTATATGATTTTCCTTCAGGCAAGAAATTCGTAAAGACTACGAATTATTAAAATTGTCTCTTTAAATATTCCTGCATTAGCTTCTTCAATCAAGGAAAACTGTTCATACTTTGCGAACAATATGTTACTTTATTTTTATTATATTGTTATATGATCTCGGGCCTTGTATTTAGATGCTGTAATATGTATTATAAAGGGTGTCCCAACGCCAGATTTAAATTTGGCGCCATTCGAAGTGTCATTGTTTGACATTTGAACAATTGTTATTGTTTGCTAGTACAAGATACGAGGTTAGTAAAAATGGAGCGCTACACGAATGAACGACGCATTCTCATTGTGAAATTGTTTTACCAAAATGGTGAAAGTAATTGCGATCAATTTGGGGTAATGCTCCGAAAGAGTCAACTGTAAAGAGATTAATGGATAAATTTGCCAAAACTGGGTCTGTTAGTGACATAACGACAACAACGCGCCTTCAACCAGGTCGATCGACCCAAAAAGTCGCAGCTGTACGCGATGATGTCGCTCAAACTCCATCCACCTCAATTCGACACCGAGCTCAGCAAATTGGTGTCTCCAAATCCACTATGCAGCGAATTTTGACGAAAGATTTTCATCTTCATGCATACAAAGTTCAATTGACTCAGGAACTAAAGCCAGCTGACCATGGACAGCGAAAGGAGTTCGTTAATTGGGTATTGGAGAGACAACATGAAAATGCTGATTTTGCCGATAAAATCATCTTCAGTGACGAGGCCCATTTCCATCTTGATGGCTTCGTCAATAGGCAGAATTGTCGCATTCGGGGTGAGGAAAATCCTCGAGTGATTCACGAGAAGCTAATGCATCCTCAACGTGTCACTGTGTGGTGTGGATTTTGGGCTGGAGGAATCATTGGACCTATGAAAATGAGGCAAACAGTCAATGGTGTTCGGTATCGTGCAATGATAACCAGTTTGCATTCTTGTTGGGATAGTTTTTACTACATATGAAGGATATCCACTTAAGTTAGATAAAAATAATTCAATCAACTCACACGAAATGTAAACGATTTTTTTCTGAATATTTGATAACATTATTGGTTTGTCTTTACATATGAATTTGTTACTATATTATTTTTGTTCAAACAGATAGCATGGCCAATATTTATGGTTATGTATTATACATATATATATATACGAGTATATATATCTATATGTATATATATAAAAATCAATTGCTGTGCGTTAGTCTCGCTAAAGCTCGAGAACGGTTGGACCGATTTGTCTCATTTTGGTCTTTAATTATTGGTAGAGTATTCCGGAAGATTTAAAAGGTTTTATTTGAAGTGATAGATGGCGTTGGAGATGAGATTTTTGCAATTAATTTTTTTACCACATTAACATTTTGAAGGCAAGACAACGTTTGCCGGGTCAGCTAGTTTATAATAAAATGAAAAGGAAAGCGCACACATTTTTACTCAAATATTTTTAAAAAGTTAATACTAATATACTTTATTGATAATTAACGAATGAATGAAATCATATTTTAAATAGCCAGATTTTTTTATTACATCAGCAAAAAACAGTTTTAACTAATTTTTTAATTGAAACAATAAAATTTCTTATTAATTTGAAAAACTGACTTTTATTAAATTTTTAGTTGATTCAATTAAATCATTTATTAATTTTTTTCTGTTTTTCTTAATTTTTTGCTTAATATAATTAAATATTTTGTACTTCAATCCCAAATAAACCAATTAAATTTGTAATCGTGCCAACAAACAATTTGATTGAAATATTGGCAACTTTTGAACAAACCATTTAGTTAATATAATATTTCGTTAATTGTTTTCCATCCAATTAACGGGTTGCAAATTCGTTAGTTAATCCTATTAAATCGTTTATAGGTGGAAAATCAAACAAATGTTTTATTGAACATGCGAATTTGTTGATTGAAGTCGATTTTAAATTTTTTTCTGCGCATGTATAAACATACAACATACTAACCTATTTAATTGGCGGAAACAAAATTTTGCTTAATATAATTTTGAAATTAAACAATTATTGCGGCAACATAGCACTATAGCACGAACTAGTCAAATATCAGTGCTGGTTTTGCTAAATTGTGATTTAGATGAATCAGTTGCATGGCACGGCAATAGTAACGAAAATGGGTTAGGGCATGTGTGTGATATTTTTTACAGAAAATATGTAAATCGATTTCATCTACTCACAAATTTATTACACCTTAATCAATGAAAATATAGGTAATATAGGGTTGAAATATACGGAACAAATTGATTTCCAAATCCAACGACCGTTGAGGGACGCTATAAAGAGATAAATGTGGTAGAAGAGGTTGTGGAAAGAACAGCGACGTAAGTTAAAGTTCAGTTAAGTATGTTGAAAGTTAAAGTTAAAGGACTTTCCACATGTACAGATAATAATGAAAATATGGTGAAAGATATGCAGAGATTGCTGTAAATATGCTTGCCATCGAGGCAAAATGAGATCAATGTAGCAACATCAAAGCTGCTGCTACTAATAGTAAGCGAGCATCGACTCGCAACCGCAATTTTGCGAGCGCACGAGCGAATGTGGCAAAAATCACTTGTTCGCCTATTAGTTTGCCGATTAATCTTATACTTGAAAAGTCCCTCCGGAACTCTCCTAATATGATCGTATATCCTAAAATGCCTGGACGAGATAAAAACTTCTTTTCTCCCGTAAAACTGATGGATTTGAAAAAACCAAATCAATACTTAAGTTGTTATACGCTTGATCAACCTAAACTTCGCTATTTTTATAGTAGTAGCAGTATTTATAGTTCGCAGAGCATAAAACAAATTCTGCAGATATATTTCTATATCTTCATCCGAAGAAATAACCATAATCACAACAAATTATAAAAGTTGCATAAACCGTTTTTGCCATGAAAATGTAGTTAAAAATCTTTTAATTGACGATTATGAAAAAGAACTAATATATTTAAGATCAATACCTGAATGTAAAAACCAGTTGAATTTGTGCAAAACACATATGGTGAATTTGTTCACATGACTGAACTTTCTGCTTTGATTTTCTGGGTTGTGTCCATACCAACCACAAATTTTGTTTTTACTGACGAACCAAGAAAGATCTATAATGTGCGTCAGTAACGAATGGTAAATAATTGCTATTCTGTACGATAAATAACACGAAGGGTGGTTAACTAGAAAGATCTCTCATGTTATAAATAACTAATAATAACTGTCTATACAGGGAATAATTAATATTGTCCTCACATATGAATGGGGTCATATACATGTGATGGGGAAAAAATGTGACGCAACGAAGGACTTGCTGTAGACTCCCGGCACCTTAAGACGGAGTTTGTTACAAAAATCGCTGTTCCTCTCGCGCAAAATGATAGATTTGACGAAAATCTCTTTTGGACTATTAATTTCGAACTGATACGTTAGATTTATATACTGTTAGGCAAGACTTAATTTTTTGTACCTTACTGAACATATATTATTTGGTAGAGCAAAAATGTAACACTCAGAAGGAAGCCAATTATCTTTTGACTAAATGTCTTTCTTGGACGACGTTTATGAAAGTTCTCAAAACTTGGTACAGCCTAATATTTTGTCGGATCGTAGCCGTGGGTTTCCATACAATCGCCAAATTTGGTACATGTTGAGCATAGGTCACACAGTGAAAATGGAGCGCAATATCACATCTTTAGTGGTACCTTCCAAACTGTCTAATTGTCAAATTTTCTAGTATGCTGCAGTGGCTAAAGCTTTTATCGATTGTGGAGGTTTGCTATTCTCTATAAAGCTCGGGATAGCCCAAATAAGTATCCACGTCCCTTCTGGTATTCCCGCAAACAGAAACCGGATTTACTTTCAATATTCTTATATGAATATCTTTCAGGTAGCTTTACTGAATGCAGCCAAATTTGACACACGTCATATATTTAGTAAGCTAAGTTCTGAAAATAAAAATGCAGGGCATTGCGACTCGTTTTCTGGAACATATCTAATGTATAGATTACAGTTTCTTAAAATTTGTCTATTGAACTGCATATTGAATCATCAAACTAGGTTCAGTAAACCTAGTTATGTGAAGAGAAATTGACTAAAATGTTTTGCCGCTAGCGTACTACACATATAAATTGGCAAATTATAATAATTTTGCTTTTTTTATTGTACTTTAATTAAGATGACTGAAATGTCTCTACTGGTTTAATTACCAATTTCATTAAGAAAATTGTTAAAACAAAACAACAAAACAATTTTAGATATTTAATCCATAAGTCCGAATGTCAAAAGTAGAATTAGAACCAGGTCAGTTGTCGTAAAACATTTTGCATCCGTAAATGGTCAATCCAAATAACATTTTATACACATTATATTGGCGGAAATTATATTTTCGGTGCAATTATTTAGGTATCATAATATCGATGCGAGTAACTAAGTAAATTTTATATAACATACAGTTTTCAATTATTTCATTTATGACGAAATCTTTATTTATAACGGTATCATCTTCAATATTTGTTGGGGATTTATAAAAACACGAATCGGTAATAATAGGCTTTTATTTCAAACTTTTTCGATGGAAAAATGTAAAAATGAGTTTAGATAAACAATTTGTGTAGCATATTTGCAAAGATTTAGTATCTTTGATACTTTAGAAAGCTCTTATACTCCTACTCAAGCTGATAATGTAAAACCTTAAATATGCATGGTAAGAACATAGATCTATTTTATGTTAATCACTCACCTTTCCCACTTTCTTCGACATATGCGGTAGCTACAATTTTTTTATTCTCCGATTCTGATTTATTATCAACCTCGGGACAAGCGCTGATATTCTGTTGGGCATTTTCCATTTCCTCGCCTTCAATGATGGTTTCCCTGATATTGTGCTCCCCCGTATTAGTCTCGGAAACTTCTCGTCCAGATTCTGACGCAGATAAAACAGCTGTAGATGCCGACGTGTATGAGGCTGCTTCTGAAACGTTATCGTTTTCATGGTGACCGAGTTGTAGTTGGGGCACTGTCGCTTCTGTTCTACTGACACTCTTTGTTCTGCTAAATAATTTCCTCAAACTTCTCTGAATAATTAGTGCAGCCGTTTCCTCATTCAAAATACTTTCACTAGCTGAAGCGGATTTTAAGGAATATTTTCGCTTTAAATAGCGGCGATAATATCGTTGAATTATGTAAATCGCGTTTATGTATTCATCAGAATAGTCACCAGTGTTTTCCTCTGTATTATTAACGTGCGTGTCGCCGGTGACGTCAACAGAACTTAATGGTTTGTGTGACACCCTGAAGCTTTGGGAATACTGCATTAATGTAAATTGATTCGCTTGGTAACCGGAGCCGAAGCCTTCACCAAATGTCCTGCCGCAGGTGCACTTTACGAAGGGCGTATACAGGTAACGCTCCTTGTTTCGAAAATAGCTGTCGTACGTGGCGTAACTGATTTCCATTGAATCTTCTGCTTTGTTAGCATTACGCAAATGACGAAAATATTCCACAGCAAACTCACATAAGTTTTGGGGCTGTTCCCTCAGCACGGCCTTTATAAGATCCTTTACCAGGATGGTCAGACCTTCGGGTATAATGGAGTACACCAAAGCTACAGATACAGAATAACGCTGCGAGTTTTGTATGTACGAAAAGTCGTATTTAGTCGTAGCAGGTTCGAAGTCTTTAACAGCGTAATTGTCCTTCTTAGGCAATTGAGATAGAAAATAGTTTTCGGCAAACCCGTAAATATCAACCGGTTTCTCTTTCAGAATTTCTCTGGTCAATTCCTTCATGACATCGCGTAGGCCACCAGGAACCCTCGGCTTAGGAGCGGTGGCAGACATTATTCCACAGAGAAAACACCTTCAGTTCGCAAAGTGCTAGTGAACGCTTCGAAAGACTTATCAACAATGTAGAAAAATATCCCTGCCAACATAATGCGTTGTCAGAATCCATGACGACCGGAATACCAATTTAGTTGTAACCGTTGCCCGGGACAACCATCAATCGATACGAGCAGCACCCATTGCCGCTTTCTCTGTGAATACATTCCGTCAAACGCTTGTTGGGTCACATTTAAATGTCAGGTGTTGAATACCACGAATGCGATTGATTCAGCAGGACTACATTAATGTAAAAGGAAATTACATATTAACCATAATACGAGTAGTTGTCATTTCCATTGCCAAGCCACGATTTATTGTACTAAAGCGTCATATATCGGCCGTGCCTTGGCCAACACCTGAAAAATGCAAGCCAGAGAAATAAAATGTAATCACAATCGTTTTCAAAATTAAAATTACCTCGTTTCGTTACCATAACGGAAATAGTAAATTAGTTATAAGAACCGGAATAACCGAGTAATATGCAAAAGTTCTTTAAATGGAATGAATGTCTATATCTCTTGATACGGCTAAAAATATAACACCTAGAAGAGAACATTTAAAGTATCAGGTATCTTTGGAACAAATGTGTTTCAGGAGTTTCTATGTCGATTGGGCTTTATCCGCCTGTACGGATGGCCGGTAGCAAACCATAATAATTGCTGTAAATCATAAACAAACTTCTCAAAACTTGGCACTGTCTAACATTTGGCATGTTTGCAGCGATTATTGTAAACGGTTTACATCGGCCTGTTTCCTGGTATCTCACATACAAATTTACCGATTTTCCGAAATTCAATCTCCTCCATGTGATTCCTAGCTCGTAGACTTCAGTAACCTAACTTTTTATCCATTGTATTAACAACTTTAACAATGCTTGTTAAAGTAATACAAAAATTGACATATGGGCCAAGCCCCTTCTGATACCTCCCATATATATTTCTAATGTTAATATCTCTTGTTTAATTGCACTGAATTTTGTCAAATTTGGTGCACGTTATATATTTGAAAAAGTTGGTTCCAAAAACGAAAATAGCTGAATTAATTTTCCCTCCGTAATGCCATATTCGTAGATTGCATTAACTGCATTTAGCCAAACCCTATTTACTGCTTTTGTTGTGCGTTTATTCAGAACATTTTTTAATAAAAACCTATTGATTTACAATGCCCAACAGCGAATTTTTGGTGACGCACATAGATGAGCGCAATAAGTAATATCGAGAGTGAATTGCTTTACCGTCTTAGCATTAGTATTTATATGTAGGGTGTTCAAAACCAAAAAGCTAAAAATATAGTTTTTCCACCAAAAGCGAATGCTAGTTTATTCAAAAACGCTATTTTTGTAAAATTTTTTATTGTTTAAAAAAACTTTTGCGTTAAATAAATTGATCTTAGACTATTATGATAACTTTAGATAATGAATCGCGATAAAATATAACTTTAGACGCTTCGCCATGAGTCCGATTATTAATTCAAACATATTTAATGCATTATTTCCGTTACGATTTTGAAAAAATTTTGGATTGGGCTGGTATCATGAAATAGTAAACTCTGAGTATTTTACAGAATTTTGAGTATTCGATAGTCATGTTGCTACAAACACAACAATGACGCCAAAAATTGAACATGGTAACAGATGTACTTTCTGCCAAAAAAAAAGTACCGGGATTTGATCATTTGAAGAGCCTGCTAAAGGAATTGTTTGGGCGTGATCTACTATTTACTCGATTTTGTCAAATTTGTATGGGCTTCGCGATATTTATAATGGATACAAATATTGATCAAATCTGGTATTGTAAATAGAATTTCGTGAGCCAAATCGCTACAAATGATTTTTAGATTTGCCTCATTCTGGTCTGCTATCAACGTGTTGAACTGAAGTTAACATCGATAGAGCGAAGGAAATGGTGGCTGAAAATCTTAATTTAAGTTTGAGTGACATTAATTAATTCTTACAATTTTACACGAAATACGTTGTCGCACAACTAGTTCCGAAATACCTGATTTTTCTGTAACAACTCAGTAGCGTAAAGGTCTTGAGTCATGCAACTTTATACCCTTAAACGCATTATAACTGGTGATGAGACATGGATTTATAAGTTTGCCATGCAAACCAGTCTACAAGCTTCCTTATGCGGGCGCAATACGACGTTTACAAGAATAAATTCGCCCAAAACTGTCAGATTTGTGTAAAAAAATGTATATATTTTGCACCATGATAATACATTATGAACAAATTACGTTGGCGTAAGTGTATTATTTCGGAGGATGCCTACGTCGAAGGCAATACAATAAATTTTAATGAATAATAAATATTTTATGTTCTATTGACAAATTCCCGGTTCTTTTTTATAGAATGCAAGAGGATATTAGGGCAAAAATAACTCCCGTGTTTTTCTGTTTAAGAAGTATTGTAAAAGTTTGCAGGAGCCATAATGAAATTATATGCGCCAGAAGTGAAAACATGTTATTATGCAAAGAAATACTAGTAGGGCAATATCAGTCCATAATTGTGTAGTATCTAATGTGAGATCATATAAATCGGAGAACAATATATTCACTTTATATGCATATTTCATTAGAATTATTAGATAAATCTTCATCTGAAATTGAACAGATTAAAAAGTTCATTGGTTCAATAGACTTTAAATGCGAAAATACACATTTGTTTAAGAAATACTAGCAGTAGCAGATAAAAGATAAAAATTATTTTGATAACAAATAATTGACGGCGTGTTAGCACGACCGTCTTAAATTCCTTAAATTAAAATGTGGTTAAAAGTCCAATTATTAGCAGCAGAACTTGAAAATAGTTTCTAAATTATACGAATAGGAAACGTTAACAATAAATTACACTGATTTCAAAGGACAAGTTTAGCGATGCGCATAAGGGCTTGAAAATATAATATAGGCAATCAGTAGACAACACTTTTTAGTGACATTTTGTGGCAATTTGTAAAATATCTGCAACATATTCTGTATTGGCCTTTGATGTAAAGAATATGATAATAATTAATTCGAAATTGTACAAAATATTATAATATTGCTTATAGTTTGAAAAGGACAATGCCATACCGCTGCCCATATCATTTTAAGGAAATGGGTTCTTGGCCCTTATTCAAAAGCAGCAAATTGAGAAGAAATCACAAAAGTATAAATTGATTAAATTAATAATTAATTAAATTTAGAAATCAAGGTACAATTAAGGTGCAAATATGTTTATTTTAATTTAGTTTGAATTTCAAAAGTAACGGTTGCTTTAATTATGCCCCCTGTATGCGGATACTGTTAATTCTTGATTGTTTATTTATCAAAGAATTGACGTTTTATCTTAGTTGTTTGCTTTTGGTGCTAACTTAAATCTGGAAGAGAAATGTTACACTACGGCATCTACGAGGTTTCATGTTTCACAATATCCGTTTGCCGTTTCATCAATATAGGAGAAGTTCTTTTCTGTAAACTAAAAATAAAACAAAAAAATTTGATTCTTTTCGAGTCAAAAGTGTAAAGTTGTCACATCTGGGAAGTTCTAGGAACCAATGATAAATATAATTTGCTCAGTTTATTATTAACTTTCTAATATGTGCTGATATTCATAATCAAGTGAGTGATTATTTGCCAGTGATCTTAGTGTTTCGTTTTTGAGTGCATTATTGTTGGAAGAGGACGCAATCTTCCAACCATTTCATACGAAACTTTCCGGTTTCCGTCATAGCCTCCAAAAGGGAGAAACACCCCATATATTGCAATATATAAGCTTCCTAGCTTTCTCAAGGTAGTATTTTTTCTTTTTTTTATTGCTTTAAATTTCAATTTTGTCTCTTATAGAAATGTACATTTGTCTCTCATTTCTATAGATTTGACAACCAATGCAAGACATTCATCGATTGTAAGAGAAATAAAGAAAACTGATCTTATTCTTGCCTATTTTGCAACCATTCAAATCAGTTTTATTGTTGGTTTCAGTTAGAGAGCAAGTCATACTCATAATTGCGTTGGCAGGCTGCCTGTCGATCTGTCGAGGTTTTCTTGTGTTCGCCATCCTAGACTTAGTTCATTCTCCAAAATAAAGTTAGAAATTGGTGGCATACAAGAGTCCAGAAATAGCCCAACAAACCCAAAAGTTGCCAACGATCCCGTAGCCCCATCATCAGACCAGTTCCAAAAGGACGGAAAACAAATTCAAATTCGCGAAAGTATATTCCTTTTGTATATGTATATTATATGTTATTTTTTTCTAATACATTGACTAATTTCTAAGTTACTAAAATCCCGTTCTTGGAAATGTTGCACCCTGTATTATGCACAAATTAACATACAAAACATCATCAACGCTAATGTACGTATAAACATTGTACGATTTGATAATGATGATGATGATAATGATGATGTTAATTTATGCTAATGTTTTAGTCAAACATTAATGTTATGTAAACAATGACAAGACTTTAATAACATTTTATTTGAAGCAATATCAGCGGCAAACCAACAGTGATCTTTTTCTAAGAGAGACATCATCATCAACAACGAATACATATCTCTTATCATACTTCAGTGAGACGCTCTACGAAAGCACTTTCGCCGGGGGATCTACAACATTATCAGAGTAAGTGAGCGATATACATACCTATATATTGATTTGTGTCCCTTGATATTACTGTTGTTATATGTTGTACTGGAGAGCATACTATAACTCTTTTAAAGTTGTGTTTACAAAACTTTCCCAATCTTGAGATGACCAAGTGTCTACGATAATTTTTGGCTGTCCATCATTAAATACGAGTAATTTATTATTGTATGGACTTTAAATTCATATAAATACCATTTAAATTTATCGTAATTTTATATTCATTACATATATCCCTATTTTCTTTTTTCTTTTTTTTTTTTTTTGTTGATCTCATAACCAGTTAGGTAATTATTTTTCTTTTTTGTTATAAAATATAAAATGGAAATGAATGAAGTGTACAAAGTTTAAAATGAAGTTTCACAATCTTAGGTTAGATTTATCTTTAGTTTATAGACTTAATGAAAACTGAAATTCGTTCTAAAAAATCCAACATGAATTGTATTTAAAGCCGAAAGCATTCTGTTTGGTTTCGTGAACTCTTGGTTATATTAGCTTGGCACATTGTATGGTGTTAGAAATTGAGTATCACTGGATTTTCTAAAATTTTGTAATCACGGTTGGCTGGGCTTATTGAGCACATTTATACCTCATTACTTAACTCTCTTGTACATATCCCTCCTTACTTCTTCTCTTTTTGATAATCTCTTTTGCCTTTTCCTTCTTTTTTCAGACTTCTTGTATCTTTATGTAATAATTTGACAACCTTTCCTATTCTTAATTCAATCTTTTCTGTTGCTATATTCTGTAAATCTACCTGCTTTCTATGACTTAACATCGATATGCTAGATTAAATAACAGCTGCACGCAAAAATTTATATTTATGAATTAGGTCTGTGGCAACAGCAACTTAAAATCATCGAAACCCCCTACGACGAGTAATAAGGCCCGAATTAATGCGTGCACAGGCTTTAAGTTTCTAAATTACAACAGTCACTATTATGCTGTTATATGCTACAAAATTTCTTAGTTGAAGGGATTCGCCATAAATTCGACTACAATTTTAGAATTGTGAGACAATTTTTTTATTATTTTGAAATTGTTATGACCGAAATAAACGTCAAAGAAGGTAGGTGTAGTCCATTGCCGTGGAACATCAGAGCAAATTCAATGAGCAAATATTTTGGAAGACACTTTTCAAATGCAGTATTGTCTTGGAAGCCTCTTTTGATATAAAGAATCATACAAAGATGTGTCCTTGTACATATTATGGAAAATGCCTTTAATGGGGCATTTCTTTATGAAAGATGCTTTGCCTTGTCCTACATACTCTTTAACCCTACATGAAAAATGTCCTACGATGACAATTTTCTATATGAAGTGTCTTTTATAACACTTTACTATATGAAACTCATGACACTTTTTTTTTTTAAATAAAAATATCTTTAATGATACTTTTCTGTGTGAAAAGTACCTTTCATGACATCTTTCTGTGCAAAAAGAGTCTTTAATGACGATTGAATTTGCTTGATTTTAGGGTTGAGTATGGGGTCTCCCCCATCAGATCCCTGAAGTTGCTGGAAACTTTAGATTTCAATCGGCCTAACGAGCTAGATAATAGAGAAATCTCACTCCGCAAACGCTGTGGCTCATTGGGGATGTCTAAAACTTTAGAGCGTATTGAAAGATTCTTTTATTGGCCTAGGATGGCGCACCAAGTAAGAGAATATGTAAAATCGTACCAAATATCATGGAAACGGGACCACCTAATCAGAATTTTATACAAGAGATTAAAAACGAAGTGCAAACGGATTTTCCGTTTCAAATGTTATACGTCGACATTTTAGGGTCGACTTGCCGTGAAAGAAGTCACGGCGAACAACATGGTACAGTGTTTAGCGCAAGAAATATTCCATAAAAGTGTCTGAGATAATGGTAATGGAAGCCAAATTATGGCCAATGATTTCCAAAATTTAATGCAAACATACAAAATTCAATTTATTAAGGCAGTTTACGCTTCATAACCGCATTCACATGAGAGAGTAAATCAATCCGCCTTAGCAGCAATTAGAGTGTACCTTGATAATGATAATAGAGAATGAGATTTATATCACTCCCAAATGAAGTGTTATCACATCAACCCCCAACGAAACCACCGAGACTACCATGAAAACAACAACAACTTCAACCATTAAATCGGTTAAATAGATATATCCTAGTTTTAACTTTAATTTCGAAATATACATATTACACTGATGTCAATGCACCTTTCGTCATTACATTTATGTTTGGCTTGTAAACAGATCAGCAGTTCGTAGCAGATCATCAGTTCCTGAAAAACACAGTCAATTTCGACGTCCCTTGGAATACAATATTGCGTATTGGGCCTGGTATCGAGAGCACTTCGATATGCAAAAAATTGGAAAGGACTGGGAAGTTTTTACTTCTTACGGTTGGAAACCATCATACAAAAACAAGAGGAAAAACCTGGACCAATGCAGTTTGGAAAGCACTTCATAGGGGCTCTATCAGTCTGGTAAGTTGTTAAATGCAAATGAAAATATTATATGTGAAAATCAATGGAATAGTGAAAAAAGAGAATATATACATATATTAAATAAAATGAAATAAATTAAAGAAAATCAAAATAGTAAAAGTGAAAATTAATTGAAATTGGAAAATTTTGTGCCAAATAAAACGGAAATCAAAATGTTATAAATTTACGAAGGAAAATCAATGGAAAAGTGAAAAGAAGAAAAATTAAACATATGTTAAATGAAATTGAATAAATGAAAGAAAATCGAAATATTAAATAAGAAAATTAATTGAAATTGGCAAATGCTCTACCAAATAAAACGAAAATCTAAATAGAAGGTTGATGCGGAATGAAGAATAAATGAAAGTGTATCATTTAAAGCATAATAAATAAACAAAAAAGAAAAAAAACGGTTTTATCCACTGCGAATCTCACGTGACTCTCTAGTGGCTTAGAACACATACTGAATAAGGGTGACTATTGTGACCGCTACGGATCTTATTAGATCCTCCAGCGCACTAAATATGTACGGAACGACACTCAACTGGGACGAGATAAGAATGAACCTTATATCGCATTACGCAGATAAACGGACAGAAACTTCGTTGATCAGAAGTCCACAGTTCAGAATCTCACGTAAAGAACGTGATAATTTTGATCACGGAAACACCAAAGTAGGGTATCATTATAATAGGACGACAACCCAATTTGAAGACACAGAAATTAATCATACTAACGAACGAAACGATAACTTTAACTTCAGAAGAACCCTAACGGGTTATTTTAGTTACTGTGGAACTGTGTTACCCTATGTTAGTATATCCTCCCTATTTAGTCGACCTTTGAAATTCTTGATCGATACAGGGGCATCATCATCATTTCTTAGTCCAGAATTTATTAACCCACTGGACCGCAAGGAATGTGTCGGTTCACTATATCTACAATTCTCCACAATTACAATCTCAATGAGAGAGTAACATTTCCTTTTTTTAAAGAATTTAGACAACCAGACGATTTCACGTTTCTGATATTTAAATTCCACAACTACTTTGATCGACTATTAGGACTTCACAAAACTGAAGGCGAAAATTTATTTAGAAAACCAGACTCTAGAGACTGGCAATATTATTGTACATCTTCCGCCAAATTTGAAACAGGTCTTAGCACTACCAGTAGACATAGAGGAAGGAGATATATTCATGGATTTAGTGTTTTTCGACAACGGTCTGTTGATTTCTTCGGGTATGTATTGGCAAACGACTGGTATAGTATCATGGTAATAGTTAACCCTACGAATAATGAACAGATACTTTAGTTTAAACAACCGATTACGCTTTACGTACCTTCAGATTTTGTTGAGCTGAACCATTTTAACGTTTTAACCCAGAGAGAAAGTGGAAAAGACTGTAGAATTGTCCACAGTACAACTGTAAATAGATTAATGGATAAATTTGCCAAAGCTGGGTCTCTCAGTGATGTAAAGACAACAACGCGACCAGGTCGATCGACCGAAAATGTCGCAGCTGTACGTGATGATGTCGCTCAAAACTTCATCCACCTCAATTCGACACCGAGCTCAGCAAATTGGTGTCTCCAAATCCACTATGCAGCGAATTTTGACGAAAGATTTTCATCTTCATGCATACAAAGTTCAATTGATTCAGAAACTGAAGTCAACTGACCATGGACAGCGAAGGAAGTTCGTTAATTGGGTATTGGAGAGACAACATGAAAATGCTGATTTTGCCGATAAAATCATCTTCAGTGACGAGGCCCATTTCCATCTTGATGGCTTCGTCAATAGGCAGAATTGTCGCATTTGGGGTGAGGAAAATCCTCGAGTAATTCACGAGAAGCGAATGCATCCTCAACGTGTCACTGTGTGGTGCGGATTTTGAAGGAATGGAGGAATCATTGGACCTTTTTTTATGAAAATGAGGCATGTCAAGCGCAAACAGTCAATGGTGTTCGGTATGGTGAAATGATAACCAGTTTTTCGCTAGAATTGAAGAAATGAATGTGGAGGGCATGTGGTGTCAACAAGGCGGCGCCACATGTCATACAGCCAGAGAAACAATTCAATTGCTGCATCAGTGATTTCCCGGTCGTGTTATTTCGCGTTTTGTAGACCAGAATTGGCCGCCTATATCGTGCGATTTAACACCATTAGACTTTTTTCTTTGGGGTTTTTTGAAGTCGATGGTTTACGCAAACAAGCCGACGACGACTCAAGTCTTAAAAGAGGAAATTGGACGCTGCATTAATGAAATACCGCATCATTTATGCAAAACGGTCATTGAAAATTTCATTAAAAGATCGCGTGTGTGCCAGCAAAGCCGCGGCGGCCATCAGCCCGATGTGTTTTTCCATACATAACCTCATTCTGTCTACTTTACGATGTAATAAAGTTTCACGACTTTTTTTTCTTCACAAATATCTGTGCTTAAATTAAAATTTAAATCTTGCGTTCTTTTTGGGACACCTTTTAGAAAGGCCTCATTCAACTCTGACGGAGATATACAGGACCATTTTAAATCGGAAAAAAACAACTTATCGCGGACCACGATAAGTTGTTAAGCAAAACAGTTATGACATATAACAACATGATCCATGCATCGACAAAAATCACCTTATACAAACCAATTTTTTGGGAAAACATACGATTTTGTGGAGAACTAAAACTTTAACTGCGAACATGACTATTTAGCTAAGCTGGACATCTTTCAAGAAAACTTTACCGTTCAGTTAATGGCAAACTAATGAAATCAAAAGAGAAATTTATAGCAAAATTGAAATTAGAGAGATAAATGAGGAGATGTATATTAAAGAATGTAGGAGGAATAAGTTAACGGAGAGATTTTCAATGCGAAAAGTTCTTAAGGACAATGGCATAACACTTCAGACAACGGACAATGGCAAATTACATAAAGCAAAGAACAAAATTGGGAAAATGAAAATAATTGCTTTTTTTAGTTGTTTTAGCATATCTCTACTTAAAGCCCAGATATTGGAAATACAGAGCATTAAGGAAGATCAGATCATCATAGCGTAGAAACTCGGGAACGCAAGGGCAATGGAAGATTTCTTTAGCCTAATGCACGCAATAGATTTAGGAGAATACAATGAAAATGTTCAAAAATTGTTTAAAGTAGTCGAATATTTTGCAGAATATACTTTGACAAACACTGCTAGCATATGAAAATTAAAACTTAAAGGACTTGGGAACAAATTTTAAACTTTGAATCCATACAAAAGATCTAAACGAGGGCTGTTAATGGTCCTGGTATGACGATTAAATTGTTGGTGGGAAATATGGACGGTATGGAGGTTCACCCCGCATACCATTATCTGAGCGGTGGTCGCTTTCATGCGTCTGACGAACAATTCGAGTAATTGACAAATGTGATACATGCATGCATGATACATGCTCCTTAAACTGTGACATTCGGAATCATCGTTAAACTTGTAAGCCCCGTTAAGTGAGACTAAAAATAGAAGTATGTAAGGTCAATGAATGTGAGAAGCTGCCCCATATTCGACTCATGAGATGCAACGGAATTTGATTTATGGGATAAGCACAATTTTCTTCAAATTCAATATAAATTAAACTGACAATTGGACGCTTCATTTTGTTTAATGTAATAGTTATTGTCATTGGACCGACCGTTCGCGAGATATCAATATCTGCACACTGTTGTTTGTATATAAGAAGATGAAGCTTGTTTTCTTAGTGATTTCATGATTTAATTAGTACAAAGTTGTTATAATCGATGTTTCCTGAATGTCAGTTTTGCAAAACAGAATATTAGCCAACGGTATATGTAGATTTGGCTGCTCTACCATTCTGTAGGGTAGCCAGGCTCCTTTCATTTCCAAGATAATCCTAAAAGTATTCGGTAAACATTTTGTATACATATATATGCAACCGATTTATGGTTAACAGGGCCGTAATTGCCGCCAATGTGCCTAATCTTTGGTCAATTACAGTTTCATGACTACGTAGCGAAATTATTAAGCTCAGAATACATAACAAGTTGAAAGTGTTAGTCAAAATCTTTTTATGTGTAGCAGCATTTAAATCATAAAAATTATGATGGTTTCAAAAACTGTCTTTTCATACAAATTAAGTGTTAAAAATTTTCCAAGTCATAACTTAATTCCTTCTAGTTAACGCATCAGCTTATATGGAAATAATGTACTGTGCGTTGCGTTACAATCTGTGAAGAGATGATTTCTGGCTGCCAGTATGTTATGTTATGATCTGGAAACAATCGAGGGAGTATCGTGCCAAATGTGAAGCAAGATCGAAAACATCGCGCCAAGGTTATGGTGAGCTTCTTTTACTATCATAATATTGTGCACTATGAGTTTCTTCTACCAGGCCAAATTGTCCGCAAGGAATTTATTGTCGCAAAGTTCTTAGATTTTGCGTCACAATTGATTTTTGCATACTGCATTAGCTCTTCGTGAGATTTTTTCCAGAGACACAGTTTTGAGTTGCAGCTTCATGGATGGGAAGATATCTTGGCATACGTGTGTTGTGTCAGCGATACTTTGCGATAGGTTTGGACGAATGTAGATTTTTGAAAAGTGTGATAAGATATAAATAAATAGGCAAATTTGACAAAAATCTCATTTACTCGTTTAGTTTTTTTGTTTGTTTTTTAGTTTGGCAATGCATAATTAATTGTAACAGTCGATATAAATTGTAATATAAGCATAACTTAATCTAGCCCTTCCGTTACCCTCACACAAAATATTGCTATTATCATAACTTTCGAAAGGTCTGTACACTCTATTAAAATTTTGAACACTCAAAGAGTTACTTACACTACCTCAGAACAGTTATTAGACGAGCTAATCTCTCCCATATTGGTTCCTCTTATGGAAAATGTAGGACTCGATATGATTTACATTTTTGCCAACCATTTCGTACTGAAATACCTAATTTATATAAATTAGCGCAAACCATTATCTTTATCATAACTTTCGAAGTGTTAACATCAATCGAGTGTTCTAATGAACACTTCCTTACTCATACTTCACATACAAAATGTCAAAAATACATCATCATTACGAAAATCGTGAATCTGGAATAAAATATATAAAAAAAAATATAAAATATTTTCATATGTAATTTGAACAAACTTCACCTTTATGTACAAATTTAAAATCACTTCCTTTCAATTTTGGTAAAGTGTGTGTTAGGTAAGTTCCCAGACTGAAATTTCTGTACTTGTTTAGTTTTCATAGTTAGGGCTGGATATATAAAAATATTATAAGAAGCTGTGAACCAAAGTCAGTTTTAAACATGAAAAGGACTTGTTTTTGAGATTATTGTCGATTAGAGAAAAAAAAAAACAATACACAGTGAAGTTTGATTATACATATAAAACTGGATATTCTCGGATTTTAATAGGCATAAATCGTAAAGTTAGGGCTTTGGATTGTATTTGCACTTATTTTCCCTTAATATCTATGTCTTTAATGAATTTATTGATGAACACATATCTAGAAGAATGAACTTTTTCAGTGTTTTGTCAGCAGTTGTATCACTTATACTTTTAATTGATAAAATTAGTTAACATGTTGCAGAAAGTTTCAACTTAAGGTGCTGTTGTATCTGTGGCACGGTTGTTGAAAAATACTAAAAAACTCTTTCACTACAAAAACTGTCAAAGTAGCTATATTAAATGTATCATCCATAAGTCATCTCCGTCGGTATTGCTCACAAATGACACAATTGGGACAAATTGTTTCAATAGAAAAAAAATTGGGAAGGCTAAATCCAAATGAGTTTGTCCAATATTTATAGAGTTCATTTCTTTAAAATTAATATGCAGTAGTATTTTGGGAAAAGCCAAGCCATTTTATATACATTTATTAGGGACCGCACTAATCGCGGGCGTGGCCACTGCAAGAATAAAGTAAACCGGCATGTTATGCAAGGGAAGATAATGCCTCTGCTTTTTTCCATTATATATTTTATTAACCTATGTACGGGACTTTTACGGTTAATTTTGAACTTTTTTCATGAAATTTGTAATAAAATTGTTTTAACTCTTTCAGTGTTTGTCCAATCACTGTTTCTCGGATAACATTTTAACGTTTTCAACACTTTTTACTTTTTTTATATTTATTTTTTTTAGCTCATAAACGTTTCATTCAGAGACGAAATATTTTGTAAACCACCATAAAATGATCCAGTTACTATTTTTAGCTGATGGCCACAGCAATTTACAATTCACTTAAAAAAAGAGAAATTTCTCTTTAATTTCTGTGTTTGTTAATCAAAAAAGTATTTTTAAAAAATCGGTTTCGTTTTGTTGTAAAATGCGATTAAACTATTTTCAGTTGCTATGGTTAATGTTAAAACTTTGATCTAAAAAGCATGTAAATTATATACAAATTGTCATTGAATTAGATCGTTAAGCCAAATAACACAATCAAATATAACGGACGTCTCCTGGCCTAACCGGAATTGCGAAAAAAAATATTGTTGTCGTTATCCACTTCCTATAAATTTGTTAACAAAGAAGTTATGTTGAAACTGCAATTGGAAACCACCATTCACAAGCCGACATCACAGAATAAAGATTTGAAGGATCGTGAGTGATATAACTGAACCAAATTTTGAAAAGCATGTCATTTAAAATAACTTTTACACATTCAAATAAATTTGTATTAAGTTAATTTATTAAAAACAGGTTTTTATATTCGTTTTGTTTTATATTCTGGACCGTCACGCTTTCTTGATGCAGCCAATGTGATATGTGAGATGACCGAGATCGAGTTTTAACATATAAAGCTCCTTGGGGCCTTCTGGCAGAAGCCATTTTAGAAAGATTATGAAGATATGCATTCATATAAAGACTTCGTGTTTAACGCATATTAAAGATTTTAAAAGAAGCTCTAGAATGCTTTATATGCAGAAGGCCTTAGCAATTTCACTTTTGGGATGAGCAATTAAATAATATTTCCAAATATTAACAATACTCTATTTTTAAATGAAATCAATGTAGCGGAATTATATTAATTATGTGGATTATTACAATTGCCGATATTTACTATATTTACTAAAATTGAATGCACGTAACACTAGAAGACTAACCAACCAACCAACAAGTGGATTCTCTTCTAACATTCAGTGCTTTTTGCCATTCATTGTTTTCAAATGAAACAAGTGCAGTGAAATGATTGTATACCGAAATAAATGTAGAATTTTTATGCTTAATAAAATTTTCCATCATTTTTTCATTCCATCAATGAAGGAATGCATTGGGAAATACTGTCGAGACTGTTCGCAATATGACAAGATCTAGATTTGTTCGGTCCCATTTGCCCTGGCATTTATTGCCTAAGGATTTGGTATCATCTAAAGCTAAGGTAAGCATAGGAAAAGTATATACATTCAATGTTAGTTACATCCCCCATTATTCCAGATCATTTATACTGCTCGAAACCCGAATAAAGACTACGCAGGATAAAGACTACAACCAACTCGATATCATTATTGGGAAACCAACATAATTTAAATGTACAAATGATGGAGAAATTTAAAAATTTGACAAACCACATTAACACGGAGCAGGATATCTTGAATTGAAGTTCATAGGAAAATTGTCCAAAGACACTTCCAACAGTATTTGAAAGGAAAATACAATTTTCTATGAGATGCAATACAGGAACCAACTAAATTGCAATATAGGTCTTTTGGTAAACCACATAACCGATAATATAGAAACGGTTATGCTGGCCAGACTGAATATAATATCGAAGTTAGCTCTTCACCCGGACAATTCGGACAGGTGAAGTCCGAAACCACTTCCGAAAACAAAAGGTGGACATAACTTTTGACGAGAATTTATACGAACTATCGGAATTTCAAATATTCAATGCCAAAATTCCAAACTTATCCAAGAAAACAAGTATACTTTACCTCCTTATCCCGATGCAAGTCAATGATGCCATGGAAATAATAACAAAACCATATGTAAGCACTGGTAATGACAGCCTCCAGTGCTTAACATAGATCTGCCCAAAAATTGAAAAAATGTTCTGCTACAAAATGTCTACTCACCTCGAAAAATCATCAAGCTCAACATGCATTGGAAAAGTACTAACCAACGAGACTCTTACTTGCGCACTGAACGATGTGGGACATATTTTAACGATTCCCCAACCAGAAGATAATTATATCGTATCCATTAATATAAATAAAGTATTAATAACTTCTACTTGCAGCAGAACCAACACCATAATAAAAGGAATGACATTACTTCACTTCAAAAATTGTTCAGTATCTGCTGGGGGAATCGTATACAAAGACAACGCTTCAGTACATTGGGATGAAGTTTTCATCATGTCTCATCAGTTATTGAGATAGTAAGAGAGACTAGGACTTCAAAAATCAAAAGTCTGAATTTACAGAATTTGAGAATACTGCGATGAAAAGCAAACTCATCATAACTTCAGTTGCGGTACTCATCTTACTAGTATAGTTTGTACCTGGTCAGGGAGTATATAAGTGAGCTGAAATCTAACAAGTGGAAAGCATAAAAATGTAACACACTAAAGATACTACGGTATAATAGAATACTTAATCATTGAGGCTGCAGCACACCTGTGTAACGGGTTAAGAAACCGTTAGAGGTTACTTTTACTTTTACTTTTAAACTTTTTGTTTCATTCAATATTATAAATCCTATTCAACTTTACAGCAAGTCTTTGTGATATTTTCTTAATATATACGCAACAATAACAAATAACCCTAATCCAGCAAGCAAAAAAGAAAAAAAAAAACTTGTTCCTAAAGATCACATTTTCATTTTTTGCAAAAAGTTTTGATTCCAAAATGAACACGAGGATGAAAACATGATTCACTTCAGTCTCTGTACACCGTTTTTTGAGAGATTTTGTCTTCAGACCCGGAGTTTTGCTGCTTCATATCTCTCAACCTGTTGGCACTCATTATGCGTTTGAAAAATTGTTATGAATGAAAATAATCTGCACTGCCATTCCCATTCAGACCCTTCCTGCACAAAAAGACCAATTTTCCGACATTTGGTTCCTTGATTGCAAACGCCAAAGCTTCCTTTATAGTGCGTTAATTTAGTGAATATGGTGGAAGCACTTAGCTTTGTTCCAGGCACCTTCCAGCACGTCGTACGTTTTTGCACTAGGGTAAAAGGTTTTGAGTAAAGGTATATGTAAGTCAGTTACCTGGCAGAAGTCGAACACATTTTATCAAAAAAAAAAAAAAATGATTTATCTGATAGTAAGCTAGGAATATCTTAAATGTTCCACAGGGCATTTACCTGCATCGTAACCTTCATAAGGAAGGAGGTATTTCGCATAGACAAAATCCATATTTGGTTTTTCCTCAATATGCAAGCAACGTACTTCACATTAAGTTTAACATCGACTAGTTTCCAAACAAAGTGATACTGATAAAAATGAAGGTTTAGCTTCTAGCTTCTTTCGTATAAGGCCATATCACTACAGTTTAGTTAATTGGAAAGAACTGCAGCATGGCCTTTAGTTTGGTTATAATGTTAGTTTGTAAATATCAAAATTGCCCAATTCGAAGCCCAAAAATTTCATTCCATTTTTTTAAGAACTCACACTATTTTTAAACAACTGCAGCACATGATTTCCTCCTTACTTACCTCAAAGGTGCAACGTAAAAGTGGGTATGAAACAAGCAGTTGTTTTTGATTGTCTATTAAAACATGTCAGTGCTATTAACGTTGATTTTTGTTTCCTACTTAAATAAACATTAAACTATAATTAACTTTAATTCATATCGATGCAATTATAATTCCCATTTCATTTTCCTACAAACTTGAAATACTTTGGTTGTGGTTTCTATTCATTAAAAGGATAATAATTAGCTATTATATTTACATTTAAAATAATTTAAAATAATAACAACGGCTAATAGCCCAAACTCAGGAACTTTGAATACACATTTTCGTTTGCAATTAATGTCCGTGGCAACCATTGCATCGCCCCCATTTTCTCAGTAAACCTTATCAACTATCCCTTATTCATTCTTACATCGCCATCTCAATTATTAAAATTTTATCCGAAAAATGTGATCATCATTTTGTCTGAAAGGGAATAACACATTTTATGTTTGGTAGTAATAAAATGTGTTATTCCTTTTCAGACAAAAAGATATGACAGTGATAAAATGTCTATTAAGTATATGACAAACAAATTTTAGTATAAGGATTACTTATCTGTTGAACTAGATATGTCATAACATCAATTCATGGATAAATAAATATTCGATGAATAATGAAGAAATGAAAATGACTCTAACCAAATAGCAAAAATTTCTTTATTTGCACAGGGAATACATTCGAGCACAAATTAGTTTTGAGAACATTTCGAAATGACATCAGCCGTCGTGGGCTTCTACGATGCGGCAAATAATGGGTATATCTTGAATTTTGGTGGGGTTAGATATCGAATTTGGATTTAAATGACTTTGTACGAGATCATCTTTGAATTTCTGCCACTGCTGCGTGCTAAGGAAGTCTTTGAATAGCATTTCACGAGAGGGAATTGTCGTGTCCAAGTAGAATCGTCTACGCTGCCAAATATTGCCGGGATTTTGGTCTTTTTCAAGCAGCCAAAATCGTGGTATCATCAGGCACTGTACAGCTGTGCGAGCCATTATTACTCTCCGTTCTAGCCTTTCACCGAGTCCAAATACACCCCCAAACGTTATGGAGCCCACATCAATGAAATGGTTTTCAAACTTGCCAGGTACACCCTGGAAAATATAAAGCATAACTTATTATAATTGTCCAATTAAATATATATTCTAAAGTAATTTAATAGTCAGCCCAATTGATGCACTAATCTACCAATTGTCAATTACTTTGTAGTGTCATTCACCCTTTTGAATAAAAAATTCTATTAGTAATAACATAGTATTCTTCATGTTACATCAAATTAATTGAAAAACGGCAAATTTGACTTATTTTGGTAATTCGATGTTATGATGTGATACAGATATTGAGATAGGTGTCTTAAAAAGACATTTAAGAAATTTGTAGAGCATTCAAGTATCCTTTTTTGGGCCAAAAATATATCTAACTTTTGGCGCGTTTCTTTCAAATTTGTTCAGGATATACATAACCCTGTATTTGACAATACCGTCATTAGTGATAATAATCATTTTTGCTAGTTAATGTGTTTGATAATTTTGTAGAAGAGTCACAAAGTTACTCTTGACGAGAATAGACGTGCTTTTGTTCATAGCTTTAATTGTCATTTCATTTTTTAATTCATTTCAATTCATTTCGAAAAATCGTAAACTCTTTTGTTCAGATCTGTCTTTATTTTGCTCGACTAACGGTAATAGAGAAAACAAGTGTTCATGGAGTAGCGGAAAAATCAGCGGAACTACTATGGGTGAGCCCCCGGACCGGCGGAATCCCGCCGGAACACCACATCCAACTGCTCCAGTTGACTTCTCAGTATTACTCAAGACACCTGGCTCAAAATTCCTCGTAATTAACAGAACAGAAACAAATGAAAACCTGACTAATGTTTCGCCTTTTTTAATTAAAAAACAAATCGACTACACCTGTGGAGGAGAAGTTGAATTCTGCAAGAAAACTAGAAATGGTACTTTGCTAGTTAAAAAGAAAAATAATGTACAAGCAACTAAACTTCTTAAACTGACGTCGTTTTCAAACACAATTACCTTGAATGTCACCATACACCCTTCTCTTAACTATACCAGAGGCGTTATATACTCGAACGATCTGAAAGGCATTGAGGACCAAGAAATTTTAAAAGAACTTGCCAACCAAGGGGTAACTGACATACATACGTAAAATACTAAAGCGTGAAAATAATAATCTAAAGGAGACAGATTTGATTATTATCACATTCGCCAGTCTCAGTTTACCAGATTACATCATGATCGGTTACGAAAAAACCATGGTTCGACCATATATTCCATTATCAATTAGACGTTCGAAATGCCTCAAATATGACCATACTCAAAAGTATTGTACCAATCTTATTCTTTGTTCTAATTGCGACGACATTTCTCATATCAACCCAGAAATTTCCGAAAAATGTACAAAGAACCAACGATGCATCAACTGCATGGAACAGCACATCGACAATAATCGTCATTCATCGATGGACAAGACTTGTCCCATTTTTATAAGACAACAAGAACTCCAAGCTATAAAAACAACAAACAAATGTGATAATAAGACTGCCCTATCCATCCTAAAATCCAGACATCAAGGTAACGGTACCACATACTCTTCAATTACTCAGCAAGCACCAACAACAATGAAATCGAACTCCGACGTAATATCGCAAATTGATCCAACAGTAGAAGTCAACTCTCTTAAACCCAGGTTAGACAATAACATATGCACTGAGAAATATCAACAAACCTCAACCCAAAATAAACTTAACCCTCGTAAAGCTTCCTCATCTCGCAACAACAATGTTAAGATATTACCAATTAAAACATTACGACGTAAAATTTCTGCTCTTAAATCTGCCCAGAAGACAGTAAAAAATCAATAATAGCCGCACTGGGTGATGAGAGTGATATGCTCTTTTCAGACAGTGAATTGTAACCAGAACCACTCAATGTTGAAGTTAATTCAATGGAATATAAAAGGGTACAAAAATAATTTCAGTGTGTCACAGCTTATCATTAGCGAACATAAACCACTCATCTTAGCTCTGCAAGAAACTCACATAACAGATACTCAACATTTACCAATTCCAATCAACTATTCCCTCATATCTATGAACATCTCTAATTCATTTGGTGGAGTAGCGATTCTGGTGCACAATTCTATTAGTCACAGGCAATTGCTACTTAACTCAGATTTTGAAGCCATTGGCGTTGAAATTAAATCTAAAAGAAAACTTTATATTATTTCTGCATACATTTCTCCGAGTAAAACATTTAATAAATCAAACCTGGATAATGTTCTTAAACCACAAAACTGCCCAACTCTCGTACTTGGGGATTTCAATAGTTGGCATCCCTACTGGGGTTCCACGAAAAGCAACACCAGGGGTAACACTTTGGCAAATATATATTGATCAATCTGAATATATTATACTTAATGACAAAACGCCAACTCACTACTCTACTCATCATACTTTTACTCACATTGATCTATCGTTCATCTCGGCCAGTTTGGCTAATGAAGTCAAATGGGAGGTTATTGATGACCTTAGCGGAAGCGATCATTTTCCGATACAAATTTCTCTTTTTTCTGATTCCAGCGGCAATCAAAAAAGTTATAATCCAAAGCGCTCACCTTTCCATCCCCTAAAACACAACAAATGCAAATGCAAGCGTACAGTACCATGGTGGAACAATTCTTTATCAATATTAAAAAAGGACAAGAATAGAAAATGGTCAAAACTAAAAAAACTCATCAATAGTGACAATATTATTCAGTTCAGAAAAGCTAACGCAAAGTATAGAAAGGCAATTAAGGAAGCTAAACGGCAATCATTTGACAAATTTACTGCTGGAATTGAACCTAAATCGGGCTCTTCCAAAATATGGCCAAACATAAATCGTCTTTGCAGGCTTTTCCCATCGAAGGCAATACACTGTATTTATAATCCCGTAACTAACAGTTTTACAGTAGATCCTAATGTCGTTGTTGATGCATTTGGCGAATAATGGTCAAAACAAGCTGATGACAAGAATTTCTCTCAAACATTTTGTTTCAACAAGAATTCGGTAAGAAGCTTTCGCCTAAACTACACTCCATCAATAAAAGCTATGGAAATGGAAAAGGACATTACATTTATTGAATTCCAGTCATCTCTTAACTCACTTAAAGGCAATGCTCCAGGTCTAGATAGAATTTCCTACTCTATGATTAAAAATGCTCCCACATCTTTCAAACATCGTATCTTGAAACATTTCAATAATATTCTACGTACTCATATCCCCCAAACATATAAAACGAGTCTCGTACTCCCAATTCTTAAACCTCGGAAGTCAAAAACTGAATTGCAATCATATAGACCAATCTCTTTAATTTCATGTGTGGCTAAAGTCATGGATAAGATAATTTCAAAAAGATTTTGGTGGTTTGTATTAACGAACAGTTTCATACACAAATGTCAATTTGGTTTCAAGAGGGGCAAATCTGTTCTAGACTGTCTACTTTACGTAGATCATCTAGGAACTAGAGCAATTGCAATAAAACGTCATCTATCAATCATTTCTCTCGATTTCGCCAAAACCTATGATAGGATAGGAGTTCACACCATTATTCACCAACTTCAAGAATGGAAAGTGGGTACTGTCTTACGTCACCCAATTCATGACAAACAGGAAAATAATTGTTAAATCAGGTAAAACATTGTCAAACACCTTCTCCCTTGATAATGGTATCCCACAAGGCTCACCAATCTCCGTGATATTGTTCCTTATATCCTACAACGCTCTAACGAAAAGCATTGCTATGTACAAGGAAATTAGACGTTGCGCATATGCGGACGATTATTATCTTTTAATGGATTTAAAGAAGCAGAAAAATCAAATAATAAACTTGAACCATGTCTTCCAGAAAATTGAGAATTGGTGTACTTACTCAGGCGCGTCTTTATCTATAGACAAATCGCATCATTTGCATATCTGTCGGAAAAAAAATTGCCGTTGTTCCATTCACTCTAACAACTTAACCATTCCTGACGTCGGCTCGTTAAAAATACTTGGACTAACAAGTAACAAGAGATACAACTGGAGTTCCCAGATTACTAATCTAGCCTCCAACCTATCAAAGAACTCGGAATTATTAAACATCTTTCAAATAGAAAGTATAATTGCAGTACTTCTTCATTAATCCAGGCGTTCAAGTCCCTACTTATGTCCAAAATCGATTACTGTCTCCCAATTTACGGATACGCTCCTAAATCGTTACTTAACAAATTAAAATCTATTCAAAATTCAGGAATAAGGACTGCTTTAGGCGCTTTCCGCACCACCCCAATAAACAATATGCTAATAGAATCAAAAACATTCACAATAGAAGATAGACTCAACTATTTAACTGGCAAATTATCCAAGGTACTTCTACTATCATATGACACACATCTCAACAAACTTATAGTCTAAGGCCAAAAGCAAACACCTAAGCGCAGTCGATAGAGCAATTGTCATCTGTAAATATCTGGACCTTCCATTCATACCTATTAAATATATAAACTACTCAAATCTCAACTGGGAACGCATACACAACTCAATAGACACAACTTTAACAAAATACGACAAAAACATCACCTCTCCAGAAGCCTTTCAACAACACTTCCTTACACTTAAACATCTATACATGAATTACAATTTCATATACACGGATGGCTCAAAATCAAAAGATATTCCAGGATATGGAATCTCAACAGAATCGGAACCTTTAAAAGCTGGACTTCTACCTTATTACTCAACGGTTTTCACTGCAGAGATTATAGCCATATACGATTCAATAAAAATTTGTATGAAGCAACCTGGTAGATATATAATATGCTCTGATTCCCTTTCATCGCTAAATGCTATATCTAACATCAATAATAATAATTTCTACACTGTTAAAATCCGAAGCATAATTATTGACAAATTCCCCAAAATAAAACTGATGTGGATACCTAGTCATACTGGCATTAAAGGTAATGAGAAAGTCGACTCAACAGCTAAACTCGCAACTACTCTCCCCTTGGTATATACCCCCAACTATAACAGCAGTGATATAACCTTACAACTGCGGAAAGAATTGATGCAGAAACATCTAGTCTTAATAAATCGTACATCGAACTGGTATAAAAACATCAACCCGAACTGCATTTCTACGACTGAATTTTTGAAAAACTCAACACAGAAAGATTTTTCACGCTTAGAGCAAATCAAATTTACTTGGATCCGTCTTGGTCACACCAATTTGACAAATGCACATTATATAAATAAGGGTTTAAGCAATATTTGTCCTTTATGTAATAGTGCTTGTATTGACATCAGCCATATCATTTCTACATGCACCTTCCTTAGCCAGCAGAGGTTATCAACATTCGCTAATGAAGATCCCATTGCTCTCATCGCTAATCCTTCAAATAGAAATAAAAAATTAATTTTAGATTTTATCAGAAAATCGAACTTGTATGTTAAAATTTAAATTACTTAAAAAAACTTTATTTTCTAATACTTCTCATCTTGTATTTTAAAATATTACTACGTTAGCTGAAGGCCCCGGTAGCCATGGCTAATTCTTTTTTTTAATATAGTTAGCCTTAAGTTTCTTCAACTTTAAGTTAGCTTTATATAAATAAATAAATAAAATTTTGTAGAAGATGGCAACTTTCCATATATTAGATGTTTACGTTTATATATGCGAAAAACTTTGCACCCATTTTGGTATTGTTAGTAGGTGTATTTTCCAAATTTCTGGACAATACATCAGATAATGGCCAAAAACTTAAGATATGACAAATATGGTTTGTCGTTCCGTCTCTTGATGGAAGCGTGTTTTTTTTTCAAATGTACGTTATAGCCGAAATGAGGCGGGTTCTTGTTTTTTATAATTCTTTGTAAGACTTAAGAATAAGCGATCAAGCTTTCTCGTACTTCCTATATAAATGACCGATTCTACGCATACAATTTTGGCTTGATACTGTTCAAACAATTCCTCTGTATTCAGTCAAATTTATTATACATACTCGTACATTTGTGTCCATGGTGTTGCACTATATTGCTTCATTAAATTCGAAAAATTGAACGAATAACCACACTCTATTCGGCAATTCCCATACAAGTTATGCAATTAAACCGGTCCAGTGCAAGATTCATATTTTTCATATTTTTCGTTCAATTCCATCAAATTCAGTATTGCTCAGCAAGCATCGAACATATAGTAAAGTGATCCTTATATATACGAGTATATAATATATATATATATATATATATACATAATATTATATTATGTATATATGTATGTGTTTGATCTAAATCGGTTCATTCCAACTGAAATGAAGCTTTTAATGCGTTTGAGTTTGGCCATATGGGAACAGTTGCCAATCCCACAAAACAAACAGTAATAGGTTCCTGACCGTCACCGTTGGCCACCTTTTGACCACCATTTGCTCTGGCTCACTGCAATTTGACCACGGCCTTTTTTGCCAAGCGTTTCAAAAATGGATCAATTTTGTTGCGAGTTAGTAGCGTTTCGCAGATGGAAATCCGGTTAATGTGGTTTTTTTGCGTACATTCCATTCGTTTATCTTGCAATGTTCCGGTCTTGGACAATCGAAGCACTGTTTACATGGCGATCGTACTTGACGATTCCCACCATTCTATCGACATTTAAAAATTGACCTTTCAGGGCATGGTGCACTTTTGATGTCAACATTTTTATTTTCTCTTTTCTGGTGGTCATCTTTGACGCGCACTCAAACAATATTGAGTTAAGCAATCGCTAGACTGGGTGAGTGTTTTTTTTTTTTTTTTTTTTTTTGAAAGACAAATCTCACTTTTGAAACCCTATCAAGCGTAACCCGACTTCATTTATTCAACGATATACAGATCACATTGAAGCCGTTTATTGGATAAACAATGAATATATTTTTACTATAATTTATACACTTGTAAAGGACCGCAATAGTTGTCATCGCTATTATTGATTAATGCTAAAAAACAAATTATTTATTGGTGTTGGGTATATACGATTGGGATTGGCCGAAGAAGAAGCCGGACCGCTCAAGCTAGGAGTCAGGAATTTAGCGTAGCGAGAATAATTTAAAAAAATCGACACGGTAAGAAAAAATAGGAATTTTTCAGGATTTTCTCAACAATTTTACTATGCGTCAGTTTGAAGTAAATACGGTGGTACTGCATAGATACCGAGACTACTACAACTTACAATTGGTTTAAGTGCTAGATCGAAAAATGATGTGTGAGAAAATGTATGAAGGCGTCATTTCTGGCAACGATAGGTTAGTAAAATGTATACACTATGTCTATATAATAGACTGCGCACGTGGCTGAAATTGACCCAGCAAAAAAAAAACTCGACATTTTTGGATGATAAACCAAGTTTGAGTATGAGAGATTTTTTGATACGCCTACTTATATATACATTAGTCGGTAGGTCGTCCATGATGCTATGGCTGCAGTTGTCACAAGGGAGACAAATAAGTCTAGTTATAAAAGTATGTTGTGCATTTGTTTGTTAATGGAAAGCAACGCATGTTAATAGCTAGTAAATGAGGAAAGTAATGTCTTCATTTCCTGTACGTTTGTGAAGGACCACTCTACTGGTGGATGTTGTAATTTACGTGCTTTATGTTTGTAGGTAAGCCATTAATAAATATAGTTTATTTTATGTCTGTATTTTGGTAATGTCGGTAATGGTAATGGTGTGCAATGACCAAAAACAATTCGTAAAATGTGCAACTCGAGCTAGCTATTGTTCTAGTATGTTTATTAATGTGAATTAGTGACTTTACATTCCAGGTCGTTCTGATTTTTGCTTAGTATTAGTGAAAGCATCTCTGGTCGAAATTTAAATACCTGCCACATTGAGTAATAGCCGATTAAGCTTCCGCCTAATCAGCGGGAATTGCTTTTGGGGTTTCGGCCATCCGTGATATTGCCTCGTATAATTAAGGTAGGTTACGTGTTAATGTAAATAAATGTGATTCACAAATAGCGATCACAGATCATCATATAGTCTGTAAACATAAAGTTCCATGGGTAAGTTTTAACTTTTATGTGTACTTCCTCGCTTTCAGGTACCATAGAGCACTGACTGTGCGAGATCGTGCCTTTGTGAAAACTAGCAAACCTCTGAGGTGATACACGACAATAGCTCACACACCCAGATTTAGGTCACCGGTCCTAATAGAAACCATGACGAAAAACTAAAGCAGCCTCGAGCCTCATTACCAAAGCTGTGTCTGACGATAATATTGCTACGTCACCTATAACATATTAGAGAGCAACTGATACTAGCCCAAAATTTGTCCAGAACGAAACAACTTCAACATAGAGGAATAAGCCCACCTCCAAAAAATCATAATTCATAAACTTGCCTTATTAGTTAAAATAACTGTACGACGGAATTAGTGGAAGAACTCTTTATTTCATTAGATATTTCATTCGAAATACAGGGGGTCCGTCGGGAAGGTATACTACTTTTTTTGTTTATAATTTTTAATTAAATGAAAGAGAATGGATCTTATATTGATAAATGTTTTATTTAATATCTGCAATTATGTATGGAATACAATATCAGATAAATGTCCGCCTCTGTTAGCCTCACAAATGCGAGCCCTTTTGGGCTAGTTTTTCATTACATTCTCACACATTTCACGCGGTATTTCATTATTTTCATCACGAATATTTTGTTTGAGTTGCTCTAGCGTTTCTGGTTTCTTTGCATAAACCTCGCTTTTCAGATATGCCCACAAAAACAAGTCCGGAGCACCATTTCATCATTTATTGAAATAACTTGTTGTGGAAAGAGGTTTCGCAGTAATTCCATTGTAATCCTGGCTGTATGCGATGCAGCACTGTCTTGTTGATACCACATGTTAATCAAGCCCAAAGCATGCAGTTGTGGCGTTAAAAAATATCGCTTGTGGCGTTAAAGATATCGCTTCCCATTGATAATTACGGTTACGCCGTTTTCAGTTTCAAAGAAATAATGTCCAATGATTCCTCTTGACAAAATTGCACACCAGACTGCCACTTTTATGGATGCAAGGGTGACTGATGAATAATTTGAGGGTTTTCCATTGCCCGGAACCGACTATTCTGTTTATTCACATATCCATTCTAATCAAAATGTGACTCGTCACTTGCAAAATTAATATTTTAGGGGTTTTTTCAAAAACCTTCCTATAAACTCATTAGCTGAAAGCAATAGGTGTTAAAAAGAGTCATTCAAATCTATATATATTTTGTAGGGTGATCATGGTCATTGCAAATACTAGAAAATAATAGTTTTTACTAAAAAAAATGATATATAATGTGTGAGAAAGGTTCATTTCGAACAAGTTTAATTATATTAGAATGAGTCGTATAGTGCTTAGGTTAGCTTAGGTCAGTCCATTGTGATACTAGAGATATGGATGTCCCTAGTTTCCCCCGTTGAACCATCCCGAAAAATGATATATAATGTATGAGAAAGGTTCATTTCGAACAAGTTTAATTATATTAAAACGAGTCGTATAGTGCTTAGGTTAGCTTAGGTCAGTCCATTGTGATACTAGAGATATGGATGTCCCTAGTTTCCCCCGTTGAACCATCCCGAGCGCATCAAGAAGCTCTTAAGTGGAACAATATTTACATCATCCAGATCTCCTAAGTACCTAAAGAAATAAGAGCCAAGTGTTGATCCCCGACTGTTCGCCAGGGCGGGCACTTGCAGGGAAGATGTTATATTGACTCATCCTCCTCTACATCACCACAACTCCTGCTCCAAGCAATGAGACGTCGGGTCTTGATATCGACAGCAGTGTGTTTGAAGGCTTCAGATCTAGGCAAGGCCACATCCGTCTGGATTGATTACAACCCCGGACAGACTCCCACCTGTCATTTCCAACTAAAAATGCTCTATCTCGCAGTAGGAGCTTGCGAGTGGCCAGAGGTATGCCCACGGACTCCAACTCGGCTGGAGTCTGTAAGGTTGTCCCTAGTCTTGTTAGTTCGTCTGCTCTGCAGTTCCCTGGTATGTCCCTGTGGCCCGGCATCTACATAAGGTGAATGTCGAAATGCTGAGCCATCTCGTTAAGAGATCTGCGGCAATTCAGGGCTGATGCTGATTTCAGGAAGACAGAATCCAGGGATTTAATGGCAGCTTGACTGTCAGAGAATAGGTTAATCCCCACCGTTGTGAGGACGTTATATCTCTGCCATTCTGCCACTTCCCTAATAGCCAAAAATTTCGGCCTGATAAACACTACAGTGATCAGGCAGTCTTCTTGCTATACTTACCTGAACATTTAATTTTGAGCCGCCAGTGTAGAATTCGACATACAGTCTTGTACCAGGAGTTCTACATTTTCACATGTCTTTATCTGGTATAAGTATATGATAGTGCCTGTTATGTCAGGCACCATGTTAAGAATCACACTATGACCGTAGCCACTGTTTGACCTCTGTGGCAGCCCTCCTAGTCTTATTGCCGTAGCTGCGGCAGTCTGCATGCTAATTATGTCCAGAGGTAGTAAATGCAAAATTACATTTAGTGCATCAGATGGGATGGTGCGGAGAGCACCTGCGATGCACAGACTAGCCATCCTTTGGACCTTGTCTAGTGTCCTACAGTTTGTGGAATTCTCAAGAGCCTTCCACTAGACGATAACACCGTACAACATTATCGGTCTTACTATTGCAGTATACAACCAGTGAACAATGCTAGGCCTTACGCATATAGCGCCACTATGGCTTTTTTCGCCCTTTCCAGAATGTTGCGGTTGAAATTCAGCTTCTTGTCCAATAACGCACCAATGTATTTTGCACCGCGAATGGAATTTCAGTACCTCCCAGAGAGATAGGATCCACAGGTGGAATCCTGTATCTCCTGGTGAACAGAACCATTACGGTCTTGTTTGGGTTTCCGTACAGTCCTTACACAATAACGATTACCGGTTTGTAACAAATTTGAAAGTATCTGTATCAAATCGTCAAAATAAATTTAATTTGATTGTATTTAGCTACGTCTGAAATTACGTAACTTCACGCTCATATTTGCTCTAAATTGATCAGAAATGTAAAGGCCTGAATATTTTCTTTACGGAATCGTTCACATTTTTATCAAAGCCCAAATCCTGTTCCCGTAGAAACTCTTTCGCTGAATGGTCAAGCATTTTGCGCAAACATGGTCAATACTCATATTTGCAACTCAACAACATTTAATACATGCGACTATGTTTATAAGGTCACGGGTTTCAACCCCGATACAACCATCAAAAATTTTTTTGAACGGCGGTCACACTGTATTTGTATTTTATGTATTTTAAACTTCGCCGATATTTTAGGCATGGAAAGAGAACGTCATTGATACGCCCACTTGCAAATCGGTGCATCGTCTACTTCGCTGTAAACCCAAACTATAGTGGAGGGCATAAACCGTAGGGAAGAAGTTAAAATGTTGAACTATTCAAGCTGATTTTCCTTTTTTGATAAAGTTTGACCTCATTTCGGTTCAAATCCATGGCATTTACCATTTATTAGCTCTATGAAACCAATGGTAATATCCTTGTCTAGCTGGGCTCCCTAATAGTTTTAAGTTAAATGAATTGTTACCCTTAAGTGCAACCCTAAGAATTATAACGAAAAGAGATTGAAATGATAAGATATGTATATGTACATTAGACTGCCATTAGCGCATATGGGATTTTTTGTTTTTGTGAATTTGCCTGATGACACCCCACAGATCGGCTATTTTTCCCAAAAAAGTAATTGTTGCAAAATTTTATTCAATTCGGTTGGCGGGAAATGGTGCCTCCAAGCCCCCAAAGTTTACTAAAATCAGCATTTTTGCACAAAAGTTGACTTTGGGCTTGAATAACTCAGCTATTACGCATTACTCATAAAAATGACATATTACTGAAATGAAGGAAATTTAACGCTGAATAATTTTTGATTATCTCCAACAGTTCTCTCCTTTGCAACAATTTTCTTTGCCTCTCTTCAGTTTGTTCGCGATCGATGTCATGCATATATCCTGGTCTTCCCTCTTTTCTTTGATTCAATAAAAATATTTTATCTTCTTAAATTTTCACAATATTCAATGCATTTGCATGAGCTTTATCAAATAAATTTTCTATTTTTTGGGTAAACACAGTTTCTTTTTTTTTCTTGTTGTTTTGTCTATCTAGCTGAGTTCTTTTGCAGATTTTGCCATTCATTATAGAGCTTTTCTAATTTTTCAATACAGTGCTTTTCTTCTCTTGTTGGAATTCTTGCCTTTTCCCAAAATATTAGCACTTCTTTTATTGTTAAACGGGCACTTTCTCTCAAGCTCAGCTTAACAACACCCGTATTGAAAAAAAACACTCTCATGACTTCTTTAACAGATGGCAATTTAGATCCAACCAAACTATTGGAATAATTTCCAATCAAATATATTCGCTCACGTAAAAACATAGACATGTTAGCACAACGATCACTTGCAAAATAATAACTGAGCCACCCGCAAAAGAGTAAATAATTATCCAAACAATTCCCTTTTAGATACGAAGATCTGTTTGGCATTTTTCCCTGCCCCCGATTTCATTTCATAATAAACATCATCACAGCAACCAAAACCCAGAGGTAAGTTGTGTGATTTTTGTTGTGATATTGTTTACGAACAGTAGTAAAGAAAAAGTGCATGAACACAATTCAATTGTGATAATCGCGAGTGATTTTCTCTCTAAAAAACCACCACCACGTACCCGCGTTTTTTGTTATTGTCATTTCGCGTCTCCGTTTTCGATCCCCACATCGCGCAACCACATCGTTTTCAGCGACGGTGACACAAAACAAAATACAGGGTGGGCCATAAGGGTGTTGGCGGGGTGGCGGGGGAATATGTTGTTCGCTGCGCCGCTTCCTGGAAATTTAGTCGCCATGGAGCTGTACACGGAAGTGCAGCGTACATTTTGTGTCCGAGCGTATTACGAAAACAATAAATCAGTGATTGCCGCACGACGTTTGTATCGGCATGAACACTGTTTACACGATTTAAGTGAAGTTCCAAGCGCCAATGTGATACGAAAATGGATCAGAACGTTCGAAACAACCGGCTCAACAGTACCAATTACGGTTCGTGGTCGCCTAGTTTCTGCAAAATCAGCCGACATTGTAGAGTGTGTTCGTGTTTCAGTTCACGACGGTTAGAGCGAACAATTATTGCAACATGCTAGCAGACTTTTTGGTGCCAGCTTTGCAATAACTTCAAGGCAATACCTCGAGGATGTGGTTTCAACAGGATGGGGCCACATGTCATACGGCTAGGGTATCCATAGAGCTGCTGAAAAATGTTTTTCCTGGAAAACTCATTTCGAAAAGGGGGGATATTGAATGGCCCCCACGTAGCCCCGATCTCTCTCCATGCGATTATTTTCTATGGCGCTACCTCAAATCGGTAGTCTTCGAGAATAATCCGACCAATTTAGAGCAATTGAATAGGAACATTATTCAGGAAAATAACAAAATACCGAGAACAACTTTTCAACGAGTTTTCCAAAATTTGCGACTTCGGTTCCAAGAGTGTCAAGCAGCCGAGGGAAGCCATTTGGACAACATTATTTTTAAGTCTTAAAAATTCCCATGCTTCTACTTTTTAAAAATCCAAATATATTTTTTTTATGTTTTGAAGTTTTTTTAATTGAATATTTAAACCGCCAACACTCTTATGGCCCACCCTGTACTTTGTGTTCCCCTCATTCCCTTCATATACAATTGTTATTGCAATTCGCTTTGCGTCGTAGCTTTCATTTGTTCCTACATTGCGCAGCTACTCCGCTTACAGCGACGATAACAAAACACAAAAAATTTTGTGTTCCCCCCGCTCCCTTCTTAAACTGTCGTTATCAACACTTTTGTCTGCTGCGCAGTGCGTGTGTATGCGTATGAGTGAACCGCTGATCGCTAGTGGTCATTGCGCCCTGTCTCTGTGCACAGTGTTACGAAGATATTTGTGACCACGCGGACCCGTCGGAAATTTCTATTGAGGTAATAAAACCGAAATATATGTCGGCAAATAAATCATATGTCCAGGGACTGGCATTCATTGTTGCGTTTATAGAGAAATTGAATTCGAAAAAGAAATCAGCCTCTATCCAAATTAATCTTCCCCCATGTGATACCGAAACTTTCTCGGGAGATTACAAAACATGGCCCACTTTCAGAGATATGTTCTCTGCTCTATAAAAGGATAATGACCACATTAGTAATATCCAGAAAATGTATTACTTAGTGCAAAAAACAGAAGGCGAAGCAAGTGATATTATAAAAACGTGTCCCATGACTAATGAGGGTTTTGCGATGGCATGGCAGAATCTGATAGATCGTTACGAGAACAAAAGGGTTCTCGTAAACGCCCAGTTAAAAACACTTTTTAATCTTGCCATTGTCGATAAAGAATCTGGTCCCACTATAAAGCGATTGCGGCGAACTATCAATGACTGCATAATCAATTTATCATTATTGGGAATTGAGACAAAGAACTGGGATGTAATTTTCGTGTTTATCTGTTCTACACGACTACCTGAAGACCAGCTCCAATTTACCCACTTGGGAAAATATGGACAAATTTCTGACCTCAAGATATCAGGCGCTAGAGTCTGTTTACGACATCAGAGGAGCGCATAAACCGAATCCGGCTTCGAATACCGGTCATGTTAGGAAAAATTAAAATGCTAAGAATCGAACGGAAGATCGTAGAAAATTTAAAAGTTTTGCTACCACGGTTCCCCTTGATAACACTCAACGAAACACAGTCCCATCTAATACTTTCCAGCAGAAATGGCCCTTACGTTCCGAACCCCATCCACTTAGATTATGTACAGAATTTCTACAAATGTCTGTCGAAAGTCGTATAAATACGGTGAAAAGGCTTAAATGCTGCACAAATTGTTTAGCATCATCTCACACATTCAGTACATGTAAGAGCTCAAATGTTTGCTATCATTGTAAACAGAAGCATCACTCGTTGCTTCATCGTACGGGATCTTCGCAACAATCCGGTCGAAATCCCATCGAGCTCACTGGAAATTCTCAAGATAGCCCGTTCAGACGTTGTTGATCAACCTACGACATCAGCGGCTGCCCGTTCAATGCAGACATTTGCAACGCAGTTGAAAATGTCGCCATACTTTATGGTCCTTTTGGGAACAACCGTTGTTGAAGTATGTTACCACGGTGTGAGATGTTCAGCTAGAGCCTTAATAGATCCTGCTTCTCAGGCCACATTTATATCGAAAAAACTACAGAAGAAACGTGAATTGCATCTTTTCACAGCCCCTACAGCAGATATTGTCGGACTTAACGGTGCGATAGCCGCAAAATCGACTAAAATCTGCAATTTATCGATAGGGTCTCCTATTGATCCGAGTTTTGAGATATCCACTGATGCCTATGTAGTAGAAAAGTTGACTGGTCGTCTTCCTACATATTCAGTGGCCCAATTGGTAAATTCTGATTTACCAGAAGTCACTTCAAGTGATCTGAAGTGTTCGCATATGGACTTATTGCTAGGCGGCGATGTATAGGTATATTCGAAAATTATGCTTGCCGGCGTCCAGAAACATCCGAGCGGTGACCTCATTGCTCAAAAAACGGTGTTTGGCTGGATTTTAACAGGCAAAATCTCTCAACCCAGACCATTACAATCGGTGGTTTCATATTAGAACCACCTGGAGTTGAACGGTCAACTCTTACGATTTTGGGAGATTGAAGACGTGCCGAAGCCACACATAATTTCTGAGGAAGATGAATTATGCGAAGAGTTGTATCGTCGTACAACATATCGCAACGAAGATGACAGATTTGTCGTATCACTACCTTTTAGACGTGAATACCCCATAAATATGCAGTTAGGACTGTCCCGAATCGGATCCATTTCGCAATTTCGGCGAAATAAATCCCGTTTACTTAAAAACCCCGATCTTAAAGCCCAGTACGATGGAGTACTGAAGGAGTATTTTACTCTGGGTCATATGACCAGACTGAGTACTAGCGATACTCAGAATCAGATTTCGTCGTATTATCCTCCTCAACACGCTGTATTCAAACCGGACAGCGCCACCACCACGCTTCTTGTGGTGTTTAACGCCTCTACCCCATCGTCAAATGGCGTAAGCCTTAATAATATTTTATACACCGGCCCTGTTTTACAATCCGATTTGACGGTACTAATCCTTAGATGGAGATTTTTCCGGTATGTGTTCAATGCGGATATTCAAAAAATGTGTCGCCAAATACTTGTTAATCCCGTACAAACCCTCTATCAGCGAATGGTTTACCGCGATCATCCAGATGATGATATTCAGGATTTTGAACTGAATACGGTAACTTTTGGTGTCAACTGCGCCCCCTACTTAGCGATACGGACACTATTTCAACTTGCCGAGAATTGCGAACCTCAGTTCCCATTGGCAAGTGAAATTATTAGATGTCACATGTACGTCGATGATGTTTTAGCTGGTGCTCATAGCATTAATGAGGCCATTCAGAGTCGCAATCAACTTGTTGATGTGCTAGACTCTGCTGGTTTTGGCCTTTGCAAATGGACGGCTAACACTCAAACTTTATTAGAGTGTTTGCCCCCGCAATATATACATGATTCTGAATTTTTGAAAATTTCTGATGCTAGTACCACGAAGATTCTGGGTTTGCGTTGGAACGCAGGAAAAGATTGTTTCTTTTTCAAAGCCGTTTCGGCCCCTTATAAATCATCAGTCACAAATTGCCAAATTATTTGATCCTGCCGGATGGTTGGCCCCGAAAATAATAGTCGCAAAAATTCTAATGCAACAAGTTTGGAAAGACAAAACTGGCTGGGACGAATGCTTAAAACCCATGACTCTTTGCAAATGGCATGAGTTTTTAGCCGATTGTAGTGAGATCGAAAGGATCGAGATCCCCCGTTATGTTGACTACAACCCAGGAAATGAAGTTCAACTTCATGCGTTTTGTGACGCTTCTGAAAAGGCATATGCGGCCTCACTATACATTCGCATTAAAAACGCTGTCGGTGATATCACGACACATTTGCTAGCTGCAAAGACTAAAGTGGCGCCTATCAAGGTTGAGACCTTGCCCCGTTTAGAGCTCTGCGGTGCAACTCTATTGGCTAGAATGTCGAATCTCTTCGTAAAGAATTGAGAATCGACACCATTTCAACATATTATTGGACAGACTCTACAATAGTCTCAGAAGACTCCGTGCCATTGGCCCACCTTTGTAGCGAACAGAGTCTCTCTCATAGCGGAGAGAGTCGGTACCGATAATTGGCATCATGTCGTTTCCCATGACAACCCGGCAGATATTGCGACTCGTGGCATTTTAGCACGAGATTTTATATCAAGCACACTATGGTGGAACGGCCCCGCTTGGTTATGTCGTCCTCAAAACGAATGGCCTAAATCGAATTTCAAATAAATGATGAATCTTGAATATCGACCAGTTCGAGTTCATTTGCACCAGATATCCGAGACTGAGGATATCTTGGCCCGCTTTTCAGACTTAAAACGAGCTATGAGAGTACTAGTTTATGTATTTCGATTTTATCATCGAGTACACCCGAAAAAAAGGTCTCGCACTCGTATTCATCGTGCAATATTGAACAAAATGAGATCAATTTCGTGAAAGGCCGCTTGATAATTCTTTGCCAGCATCGCCATTTTCCCGAATATAATATACTCGAGAGGCTCGCATATCTCAAAAGAGCCCCTTTATAAACTTTAATCCTTTTCTTAAATCGAACGGATTTATGAGAGTGAATGGTAGACTGACGCTGTCACCACCTCTGACGTACGATGAAAGGTTACCCAAAATTCTCCCCTATAATGGCAGGTTCACCAAATTGTACTTGGAATATGTCCACAAAGCGTCAGTACACGGTGAAAATTCATTGATGTTAAGATTGATGAGATTCGAATTTTGGGTCCCTAGACTGAAGAATCTTGTTAAAAGTATTATTCACAATTGCCGAGCATGTGCCCTGTACAGAAGGAAAGCCGTTGATCAAATTATGGCTGCCCTTCCATCAGAAAGAACATCTCTTTCACGTCCTTTTACATGTACAGGTGTCGATTTCGCCGGCCCCTTCGAAATAAAGTCGTATATACATATAGGTAGAGGTTGTCGAGTCAGAAAAGGATATGTTCTTGTCTTCGTTTGCTTTGCGACAAAAGCAATTCATCTTGAAGCAACTATCGATCTATCAACAGATTGTTTCGTTGCTGCCTTTTCTCATTTCTTTTCACGAAGAGGCTGCACCGCTAAAATGTTTTCCGATAATGGAACAGCATTCGTTGGAGCTTCCAATGTTCTTGGTCGAGACCAAGCCCACTTTTTGACTGACGTAAAGCGTCAATTAACATCTAAAGTTGCTTTCCAACTTATGGAATGGCATTTTATACCCCCTAGAGCTCCGCACATGGGAGGCCTATATGAAGCCGGAGCCAAAAGCTTCAAAACTCACCTCAAAAATATCTCTAACACCCAGAGATTCACTTTTGAGGAACTTACTACCATGCTTGCCAGAATTGAAGCTTGCTTGAATTCTCGGCCCCTAAGTCCAATGACTGATAGTCCAAACGATTTGGCACCTTTGACTCCTGGGCATTTTCTTATAGGCTCCGCTTTGTTGTCACCACTTGAACCTGATACTTCGATCGGGTCGCTTAGTTATGTCAACAGGTAGCAGAAACTCAAAGTCCTTCACCACTCTTTTGCCAGACGCTGGAAAGGGGAATACTTGGTGGAACTCCACAAACGTAACAAGTGGAAGTTTCCCCAGAAAGACTTTGAAGTTGGCGACATGGTCGTCATAAGGAAGGATGGTCTTCCTCCTAACGAATGGAAGATAGGCAGAGTAGAGAAAGTCTACTTAGGCCCCGATAAAAAAGTACGAGTGGCTGATGTACGAACTGCCAATGGCGTTCTTACGAGGCCAGTTGTCAAGCTCGTGCTTCTCCCCAACCCCGTCCCGAGTAGAACTAATGTCTCTTTTTTTTCTTCTCTGTGTCGTGTTCGTCCTATCTCCCACACGGTAAAGAATTGCACCAGTCGGGAACAATAACGAGATTGTCTGGCCGAGCATCATACGATGCTACATCCCAGGCATAATGGAGGGGGCAATGGCCGTAAAAACAATTCCCGCCGCAATGATAGCCGCCCCAGCAACAATTCCGACAATAAAAAGCGTCGCAGCCGAGGTCGAAAGCAGAACCATAGACGTGAAGTGGCCATAACCCACAACCAAGGCCAGCATCAGTGTTCCTGCGACCAACAGCCTTCGACAGGGTCCTCTGCTTCGACCATCGTTATTCATGTGCATGCTAATAGTTAATGTATTGTCTTATTTGTTATTGTTACCAAGGGGGGCGGGATGTCTAGCTGGGCACCCTAATAGTTTTAAGTTAAAGGAATTGTTACCCTTAAGTACAACCCTAAGAATTATAACGAAAAGAAATTGAAATGATAAGATATACGTCACTTGTAATCAAGACATCAAGCTAACCCGAAACAAAAAATCTAATTTTGTTTTTTATTTCAATCAACCCGGTTTGGATAATTATTTTATTCACCCCCAACCCAAACAATCCTTTAGAATAATACAACAGCATACTTTCAGGCATAATTTATATCTCACTCAGATTCTGAGGTAAGTGAGATATAATCTTTATATATTTCTAAATGCTTATCATAGACGATTTTGTCCTATGGGACAATAGTCTTCTTATAATTTTGCAATGGGAATTTTAAAGATGTAAATGTTAATGGCCCAAAACGTTGTAATTTCCAAAAGCAAAATAATTATGTTCAATACTACAAAAGCGTCATTCAGTTCTATTCCAGTACAAAAAGAAGAGAAGAATTTTCATACCTGCCACAGGAAGTACGTAATTTAAGTCTAGCAAAAAGAAAGTTTTTGTCCCCAAAAAAGTCGAAAGCCAGTACAGAAAATTCAGTCAGGTGAATTGCCTGACCAAAATTCATTTACATTATGGTAGATGTTAGAAGGATGTTAGAACGGAATCTGAATTGAAGCGTAATAAAAGGGATATATTTAAATATTCTGGAGTCCTCCGCTAGAAAATTATAGAGGGCCAACTGTGGATAATCGGACAATTTGTATAGGAAGTACTAGAAGTACATAGTTTGACAAGGTTTCCCAATTTGATTTTCAGGTCCTACTTCAGAAAACACTACATACCAACCAAATTTTACTGAATTTAGGGAATCTGGGTGAAAGATGTGAAGTTTAGAATATATCTGTTAAATCAGCCATTCATATGAGAGGTATGAGAAGTGCCGCCCATTCCATTCTTAGAACCGTCGCCCATTTTCATTTTTAGATCTAAGTTTATGAAACGCAAAATATGTGTCCAACTTTCGTTCCGTATAATTGTTTGAAAGGTATAAAGGTGGAAAGATATTGATTGAATGTGTTAGTGTAGCCCATTTACCAAGGTTTAAAAATTTCACAAAGAATTATGGTAGTTACATGGGTAATGTTTACCTTTCCATTGCAAACTGAACTTGTTCGTCGATTAATTGTATGCCGCATGGATGGCTGCCGCATTGTGAGCAAAGTTGGACGTTGTTTTTCCAATTTATTTTCTCGTCTCTCACCATCACCTCGGTCGACATTTTTGCCACTTCCATAGCCTGTTGATTGTATTAAGGCGTTATCTACGAGTACTTCTTCCATTTCTTGTGTTTTGCCGAAATTCTTCTCTTTATCTTTTCTGCATTTCCCCTTTGCTTCTGGGCGTTCCACCGAATATTTAACTCGTTGCCACATACGGCTTAGCGAACGCACTGTGGTATTCTCCGACGTAATGTCCGGATCATAAGCATTTTCTTCGCCACTCTCATCGTACCGCTCAGTTTTGCTGTCATCAGAAATATATTGAAGGTCATCATATTCGTTTTCTACGAGTGAATCATCAATAGCGGCGAATTTTTGCCATAGTTGCTTAATCTTTCCACGATGTTCTTCATGACACGGGGATGTGGAAGATGAGACCAGAGCCGCTTTCCGCAAACCACATCTCGTTTCAACACTTTTCATATCCGCCTTTCGTATCTAAAATTGAAGCAAGAAGATACATTAATTGGGTTGCATTTTAATTTATTGACTGCCATTTGTACAACGTCTACAATACATCTGGGACAACATAAAAGTTACTCTAAATTTTGGAGTTTAAAAAGTAACATTTTTTAAAATTGTTTCCCATAAGCCATTATTCGGTTAGTATCTATGGCTTCTGTTGAAAAACACTCAAATTAAAAATATAAATTCTTTGCTTTTTGCTACTGTGCCAAGGACTTTTTGTACAAAAATACTGCGTGACAGCTCACATGACAATGCAACCCTTATGTCATTCTTATGTCATACTGTGGTAAACGCTTAACATGTGCTAAATCTGTCTAAATCTAATGCAACTGAATAAAAGATATATTTATTAAATGACTGATTTATGGGAGGTAGCAGGGGTGTGGTTAATCTGTCGTTTTTATTAAATTTTGCTAATCATTAAAAAATATTTTAATGGACAAAACTGTAGGTTGCTTGGATCTGTGAATTAGAAGTTAAAAGGAAAAATCATCAATCATCATATCTACCAACCAGACAACCAAACAAATGGGTATCGTCCAATCGACTTAAGAAGTCATATAGCACATATGACCAAAAGGTGCTTGGTACTTTTAATGTTTGCATTTTTTGGCCGTATCAAATGGTTTATAAAAGCGTGGTTTTTCTGGTTTTTCTCAAAATATTGTATTTTGAGTATCCCTTTTTATATCTCCAAAAATATGCTATATTTTTGGCTCACTCATACTCCGTACGCGCACAAGCTTCTTCTCTTTGCGCGCTGTTTAAGCTTTTCTGTCCATTGAACGGACTAATAAAAGGACATTGGATGGCTTAAAAGGTCAAAGACGTCCGACGTGAATTTTTAGAAGGTTTGTTATGCACTGTACACACAAAGGCAAAGATTTTCATATTCATCAGCCGCCTATCCATCCAGTACACATACAGATGGGCATGACTTAACCATCGTAAAAATACTTGTAACGAATTTCATCTTCAGACAGGTAGATTGTTTTTCGTATCAAATGAAATTACCTCAATGAATAAGGTTATTATATACAATGGACATAATACGATTGTAGATGATTTTTATATTTTCGCAATGCAAAACAATTTATACATATAACTCTATCTTATGTAGTTTTCGAAATTTTGCAAAATCATTTTAATTAAATTGGGCAAATCATGGTTTATTGAATGAAAAATGTTGATATACATATATAGTAAGAAATTACGAGTAAATCCCTCCTTTCAAATCACTCTCAATTGTTATCAATACTTTCGCCATTATAAATCAAAAGTTAGTGTTAAATATACTCGTAGTTTATGTGAAAAACATTAAATATGGCAAAAAAAATCCAGTATGATAAAGGAATATAAAACAGAAAGCTCTTTTTCCAATTAAAAAGAAATAGTCTGCAAAAAGTTTATGATAACAAATCGTGTAAAAATTCAAATACAACATACCAACAGGTATTATGAAGATTATGGTTAAATTTTCTCCCGTAGTGGCTACAGAGACCGGTGACTGAAGAGCAACAACTGAGAACACCAGCTATGGATATTGAAATGGAAATATCGAAGATGGAGCGGTACTTGTTCGTTTAAATTTATAGAGTATACCAATAAAATTTGATTTGTTCATACTTGTAGTAGCATTAACTCATTGCTAAAATATTACTATTAATACCAAATGATTAATGGAATTCCATTTAAATGTTGTGTATTTATTGTAAATGTTTTATATAATATGAAGTACAAATGAATAATGTTCGTTTTCAAATAGCGTCCGTGCAAATTTTAATACCAATGACATTGCAAGCATATTTTCAACATAATTGGCATATAATTTTCAAAATTTTCATTCACATAACATTCAATCAAATTGGCAGACTAGATTCATTTTCATTCAGAAATGAATGTGTCACCCACATAAAGGCATAATAGGAATATATGAGGTGTATTAAAAAAATAAGTTGAATTTTCAAATTTCGCGGGCACTTACATTCGACTTTCGACTATTATTTTTTTATGTTGGTACACTCGTCTCGAAGATATGTTGACGGTTTTATCCATATAGCATGTTTAGTTATTTGTGAGAGGCATAAATAAGACAAGTGTTTTGGCGACAAGTCGGCGATTTTCTGCTATCGAAAAAATGCATCAAATTTTCTGTAAAAATGGGATTAAGTGCTCAAAAACACTTGAAATGTTGACAGTGGCAAACGGTGAGAGTACTCTGAGTCAAAAAAATGTTTACAATTGATACAAGCTTTTCACAGAAGGTCAAGTCATTTGCTGACATTTGAAGCATTTAGACGTGCGAATTATCAGCTGATATTTGACTGCGATTCTTTCAACTAATTCTTTCAAATAATATCTAATATCTAAAGCATAATTGTATTATTATGGCCATGAAACGGAAGAAAATGTGGGGCAATAACCCCAAATTTAAGCAACAGAAGCCAACAATCTCTACTAGGTCCAATAGATATGAAAGTCTCTCCGATTTGGATGACGACGACAGTGCACCAAGTGTTGAGATAACATCCAAAAGATTAAAAGTTCCTCCAATAGTGGTTGATACTTGTCAAGTCATACCTGTATCAAGTCAGCAAGCGAGAAGTGCAACAAATTAAATACTTTTGTGGAATCGTGGTTCATTGGAAGAATCCTCTTCGTAGAAAACGTGGACCAACTCAATGTTCCAAATGCGCGATGTATGGGCCTGGCTCATCAAATTGTCACAGAAAAGAAATCTGCATTTTATGTGGAGGACCTCATGACTATTCAATGTGTCAGTTAAACAAAGAATCAGAAAATGGTCCAGTTATATATAAATGCCACAATGGTACGAAAAAAGGATTAAATAACGTCAACCATAGAGCTGATGATAAAAAATGTCCTCTTCGTAATGAATATTTGGAAATCCGTAGTAAGGTTACAAGCTCAAATAGAAACAAAAAAATTATGTGACTTTTGCCCCTGTATCAAATGAGAACGAGGCTCAACCTGGATTCATCATTGGTTCAGCTAATGGAAAAGGCAATAATACGCACACATATGCTTCAAAGCTAAAATCGAATGTACAAGATTTAGATGACGACATATCTAATGAACAAATACTCCAAATATACTTTGATGCAATTAATGCTTTGCAAAAATGTCAAAACAAATATGACAAAATGAATGTCCGAATATTTTACAGATTTATATTGAACTTCACACGTAGCAAAGCGTGTTAGAGGTTAGATTTAGATTTGTATATTTTGCTTTTATTATTTTTATGAAAAAATTAAAAGATCTCTAGAACTCGTTAATAATAATACTCCTTATATACCGTACGACCTTATGGTAAGAACTTCTGATACACTACGCCATGGTAATCGAAGAAAACAGTGAGAAAAACCTTGACATCTGGTCGAACTTGGCGTGCTTTTTTTGGTTTTGGCTCTCCTGGACTCTTCCATTGGGACGATTGGGCTTTGGTTTCGATGCCATAACCATGTACCCATGATTTGTCTCCAATTATGACCGATGGTCATGCGACGTTGTTTTTGGTCAAAATTCAGCAATTTTGGACGAACTTCGCTGCCACACGCTTTATGCTCAAAATTTCTGAAAAGATTGCATGGCATGAGCCAACCGATACTCGTATGCCGACATTCTCAGCAACTTCTCTAATTGTAATTCGACGACTCTCCATAACAATTTTCTTTACTTTCTCAATATTTTCATCGGTTTTTGACGTGCTGGGGCGCCCAGAGCGAACGTAGTCATTCACATCTTCTCGACCTTCTGTGAAAAGCTTGTAGCACTTGTAAAATTTTTTTTTTTTTTTGACTCAGAGTACTCTCACCGTATGCCACTGTCAACATTTCAAGTGTTTTTGAGCACTTAATCCCATTTTTACACAAAATTTGATGCAACTTCTTTGATCCATTTTTTCGATAGCAGAAAATCGCCGAACACGCAAAACACTTTTGTCTTATTTATGCCTCACACAAACAAACTAAACATGCTATATGGATAAAACCGTCAACATATCTTCAAGACGAGTGTAACAACATAAAATAAAAATGATCGAAGATCGAATGTATGTACGTAGTCCGCGAAATTTAAAAATTTACATTATTTTTTGAACACACCTCGTATTTTTAAAATCTGCTTTGCATTGTTCTCACTTCTCGACCAGAAACCCTTCTTAATGCAGAAGTTGTCTTCTCTTATCTTTATAATTACTTAGATGAAGCGGAGATATTTGCTTTAAATGTTTCCTCGTGGTATCATTTCTGGATTTATTATTTTGATTCAAAATAACGTTTCTTCAGGCTTACTGAAATATTATTATCCATTTCATTTTGGCGCTCACTCCATTAACAACCATTTCATTTAGATATAAAACTGTACACATAAGGCTTTCTAACTCGACATGCTTAGAAATATACGAGTATTATTCCATTTAAGCATTTAAATCATACTAGACATTGCAATATGTGTAATTTGTAGGGAATTTAATTATCTACAGACTAAGTAAATGAAACGAAATTACATTCCCTTTTAGTACTTTCAATAAACAAGTTCGCAGTTATAGCGACGCGGAATCTTTCAATATAAACTGTTGTATTTTATTATAAAATAGCGACTCTATCTATCTATTTATTTACAAATTTATGTACAAGAAAACAATTATTTTAATCTATTTTATAAAACTTCCTCTCTAGGAGCTTTTTATTTCCCCTCTCATAAAACTCGCGTGTTTTTTCTGAAAAAAGCGCTTCATTCGATTTTTCACTTGTTCGTCATTATGGAAATTGAAATCCTTATAGTGGGTGCTTAGACTACGAAATAGGTGATAGTCGGACGGAGCGAGGTCTGATGAGTACGGTGGATGAGGTGTGGAAAATTTCACCACCAAGCTCTGACAATTTCTGACGGGTCCGCAAGCCAGTGTAAGGTCTCGATGAAAGAGACATCGACGTTATTCACAAATCAACCGTGAACGGTTGAGATTGATTTTTTGATTATTTCAGCTATTTTCCTAATTGTTGGATGGGGATTAACAATAATTAAATATCTCATCTCCTCGGAAACAACTTCTTTTGGACGTTCTGATCTGGGAGTGTCCATTACGGTGAAGTCGCGCGTAGGAAATCTTTATAACCATTTCTTGCAAGTTCTTTCATTTGGTTCATTTTCTTCACAAACAGACTTTATTTTTCGGCTGGCTTCAGCAGCCGTTTTTCCTTTTCGGAAACAATACAGCATAATATGACTAAAATCCTCTTTTTCGCTTATTTTCCCACTTTTTAAAACTTTTTTTTACGCTATAAACACTCACGACTAGAACGAGAACACAAGTAAACAATAGTGATCAGTTTAGAGAAGGGGTGGGAGGAAATTATGATATTGTTTTAAGGAACTCTACGTCATGAGAAGTGACGTATAGTGAACACACGAATTAACCGAACGAACTTTCCGAAGAACCCGATATGTTTTTAGAATTAAACATATTTAGTTGGTTGGCAAGGGTGGTGAATGCATCACATGGAGTATTAGTTTCGTTTATGTTAATTTTTTATTATTTCCACATCCATCCATATTGTGTGTATTTCTTGGAGTATTTAGAGTCTATATTTGTCTTAAAAAAACCGGGGAAAGCATGTGGTAACTAAAAGAAGCTCATCCCATGTTTCGGGTATCACGCTGCGTGGCCTACCTGCGTAACAGGATGAAAGGAAAGTATAGAGACGCGCACGAGATGATGAAAATAATACACATCTTATACGTACACACGCTTGCACTTCACATAACATCACACAAATCATGTAGATGTAAGTACGCATTTCATGTGGTTGTTTTCTAGATTACTTCTTAGACAGGTTCAAAGTTCTTAGATATGTTCAAGTATCTCATTTGATAGAGGCAGTGTCTTACAAATGCTCATCGAGTGTACAGTTTTATTATTATTGGTTCTTCGAGCCGGAAGGAATGGCAGGAAAACAGTAAAGGACGCAGTAGGAGGAATTCACTTTCAAACAATGACTGAATCAAAAAAAAAAAAAAAAAAAAAAAAAAACCGTCAGAAAGTCCTCCAGAAATATTGTAAACGACATGGACGTTTTGACAGTTGTAGATTTCCGACAACAAAGAATTGCAAAAATGCTGTATTACAATGCTGTGACTACAATGAACCCAATCAAACTTTTGCCTGTTATCTGGGGAAACCCGGTTCTTGGATATATGTGTGCTTGTGGACATAGATCACCGTAAATTAAGGCCTGATCTATTAAGATCTCAGCAGCAAGGCGAGGAAATCTGAAACTAAAAATGTACGAAAGGTGAAGGAAACCAAATTTCGGCTAGATTCCACCTATGAAAATCCTGACATTATGCATAACAAATTAGTCACACAGATTCTATTAATGTGGACCTAATGCTGTTCGATAAGTGGACGCCACGTGGTAGCGCCAATTTCCAGCCCGTACTTGTCGTGAAACAGGGTTTCGAAAGGCTATTAGTAAGCACGTGTGGGTAAATTTTGACAACCGACATATGCAATTGTTTAAAACACCACTCAGTGGATGTTACAGATGGCTTGGAATTGGAATTATATATGCATTAAATAATGTTAATACTTTATAATTTGTACATACTGCTAATTTCGCGTTGAAATTGCTCTGTGAAATTGAAGTTATTCACTGGTGAATTTGATATTTATTTTTTTCTGGTAAACTGAGAAAATTTCTCGTTTTGAAAGGATTCAATTGATGTTATCATATTCGTTTGTGTTATATGAAAGAGAAAACAAATTGGAGGGAAATGGCGCAATACTTGCAAACAACAGGAACTTAGTGCGGTTTGTTATTTGCGCATGCGCATTTACATATATTTTATATGTTCGCATGTATATGTTTTGTGTGTCTGTTGGTTTTTTCAGTTACGTAGTTCGACATGTCACTATATTTGCGCATTATTTTTTTCCCGTAAATGAATAAAAACCCACTTGGATTTGTCAGATTTGTTCAAATTTCGGAGAATTACAATTTGTAATGGACCAAATCACAATTGATTTGCGGAAGGAATATTTGGTAATTCTACGTAATTTGTAATAAAACTGAGGGAGCCTTATAGATGCTAACTACAGTCGGGTGCGGGGTTCGTGTCTTACCCAAATTACTTATTCCCATTACAAGAAAAATTAAAGACTCCCTAAAAAAACGAAGCAATACAAAAAAATTGTGGGTGGCGGAAATTAAACTATTGAAACTAATTGAATTTAATAATTAACCCCATCGTAGTTAACGTACAACCAAAGAATATCAAGAGAGCTTTGTTAACCAAAATTTCTGAGGATTCTCGAGGTGTATTTAGGAGAATCCAAGTCTCAAACCCTCCCGTACCGATGTCCCTTTTGACCTTAGATATTGGAATTTTATGGGACCCCTTCATGACAATCACGCCTTCTAGCTTACATTAGGAAAACGCTAGAGATTTTAATTCACAGAGCCATAATACAGAATTCAGTGTATTTAATCAGAATTAACAAATTAGACATTTATCATATTAGGAAATATTTTAACAAATCATTCTGATTCTAATTCTTTTAATTTCTAATAATTCGGGTTATCAAAGCAAAAAAAATATAAATTTTCATCAACATTTTCATTTCAGCACTGTTACATAAAATAATGGTTAAGTTGAATTTTTAACATTTCTTCATCGAAAATGTTACATATATAATAATGTTAAACACTCACCAGTCTTTTGATCAGCAGACGTTTGAAGAGGTACCTTTTCAATGTCCCTTGTAAACGAAATGTTAAATGTTATTGCAGAGTTTTAAAAGAATGCCTTCATGATGATGTTGATGAAATACAATATGTCGATGATAAATTTAGAAGATTTAAAACTATATTTAAAATTAATGAAAATAAATTGATTTAATGTACAAATTTAGTCAAGAAAACAAACAAAAAAGTTACACATGTATAAAGACCACAATTAATTTAATTAGTTAATTTAATTTCAATACTCTAATTTAATTCATTTAATTGAAATTCTTTAACTGTGGTCAATATACCCAATACCTCTGCGATTTGCGTATTTTCGATAATGATGGTTAGTTGCTTTTCTCCCAAAAATAATTCTCTTCGCTTCATGTGGTACTAGGTTAGGATACCATTACACATATTTTTATTGACCATGGGCTGCAATGTGGAATTTGCCCATCAATTTTCCTCTTGGTTAGGCTTCAATCTCCATCATTTATTCCTTGCCAATAATTAATCTCAATATTGGCAAATCGACCTCTTTGCCAACGAACAAAAGCAGTGGAGTTAATTTTACCATTAAAGATTTAATGGGAAGGAATACCTTTGGATATTTGTTTCCGTTCTTATAAAACCTCTACCCTAAGGTAGAGTAAATTGTACCAATTTCTTTGTTTAATTTATGAAGGAAATTTTACATTAATTTCCGTTTTTCTCTTTTTTTTTTAGCAATCAACTTCGAATAAGTTGCTAATGGTATTTCAACCAAATAGAGAAGATTATGCTGTTTTTTTTATACACTTTTTTTTTTATACACTTCCCAACAGACTTCTGTACTGCTCGCCGTATGCAATAGAAAAGAATGCCATAGTGCTGTTAAACTCTTACATTGCCTTGGTTTCTATTCTGGTACATGAGAATTTCAGTGGAATGTGATACCGTTTAGACTTGAATATACAAGAGAGAGCTATTATGTTTTGGAATAATACCAAATAAGGCAATAGATATGCACTGATCATCGATCATGAACTGAGAGCATTCTTGCAGTGATCCCTGTAGGTTTATGTCTAGGATACGGTTTGGAGATTCTGCTAATCGTTAACATTGTCGCACATAGATCAACATCCACTGTTAAAGCACTGTTAACTCATACAGTGTTGATGTTATAAGCGAGGCTTAGGCCACTGAACTTCTGACTTATAAACTGGAGGTTCGGAGTTCAAAGCTCAGTGTGATCAACTTTTATTCAAAATTTTTTTTTTTTTTTCAAAATTGTTTGAAAAATTGTTGAAAAATATATGAGGAAGTTTGAAACGTCATTACAAATTTCAGGTCAATTTTGTCCCAAATTTGAACTTGTCCAATTTCTCGGGAGCTTGAGTGTGGTGTTGTGGGAATGGAATAAAAAAAATAGTAATACTATCATTAAGGGCTGACCAAAATTACTCCTCATAAGTCGCACACCCATATTTTCGTGTATTCTTATGAATGTGTGAGAGCAAAAGCTTGATGTCGCTTATCAAAACCAGCAATTGAGAAATTGATATTAAAAACCAAAATAAACCAAATCATTTCTGGAGATAATACACAAAAGAATATGGAAAATGTAAGCAAATTAAAATTTTTATAATCATACGGCCGTATGCTTATATTCAAATGACGTTTGAGGTCAGGCAATTTCGGTCAGGTCCTAACGCATTCACAGTAGAGTTATAGGAAAGAAAGTCTCGTGAGGAAAACCATTCCACCAGACACTGTTTGCCCGTAAAGAATTAAATAACTTTGCCAGCGTTTTTTGTATTGGTTTCTAACACGTGGCATATAGGGACAACTTATGTTTTTGCGTCGTAATATGTTGAAGATTTGAAATAGATATGTTATATAAGTTTTCTGATTAGTTTACCTCAAGGATGCATAATAATTAACAATTAGAATTGCTGTCTCCCTCTCTCGTCGGAATCGTCATTAAACAATGAATGTGAAAAGTTCTCCCATGTCAAATTCGTAGCACGCAAGAGCATTACTTGTTATTATTTTGTTATAGTTATTATTATCTGTTAAATTTGTGTTTCGTGTTTTAACAGTTAATACACAGTAGGTCAACTTATCTTTGAATTTTGGAAAAATTCTCAGGAAAACCAGAATTCGATTTGTTAATTTTCATTTTGTGCAAAATGAAAAAGCTTGCTTAAACACAAACATATGACATGTATTCAAAAATTATAGTGAATTTTAATTTTTCTCAAAAAATATTTATTTATTTACCAATTTATATTTTACTTCCTTCAAAGTAGTCCCCCTCAGATATAATACGATACACTTGTGCCAGCGTTTTCTCTTAGGTATGTCCTTAAGCTCTCTCAGCGATTCGGATTTTATATCCTCAATCGTCGCAAACTCCTGATGCACTACGCCATGGCAATCGAAGAAAATAGTGAGAAAAACTTTGATATTTGATCGAACATGTCGTGCTTTTTTTGATCGTGGCTCTCCTGGACTCTTCCATTGGGACGCTTGGACTTTGGTTTCGATGTGATAACCATGTACCCATGATTTATCACCAGTTATGACCCTGAATCATCGTTGACGTCATTCAACAATTCCTGTGCGACATTGTTTTTGGTCAAAATTAAGCAATTTTGGAACGAACTTCGCTCCCACATGCTTTATGCTCAAAATTTCCGAAAAGATTGCATGGCATGAGCCAACCGATACTCGTATGCAGACATCTTCAGCATAATTGGACGATTCTCCATAACAATTTTCTTTACTTTCTTAATATTTTCATCGGTTGTTGATGTGCTGGGGCGTCCAGAGCGAGCGTCGTCATTCACATCTTCTCGACCTTCTGTGAAAAGCTTGTACCACTTGTAAACATTTTTTTGACTCAGAGTACTCTCACCGTATACCACAACATAAAAAAATAATAATAAAAAGTCGAATGTACGTAGCCCGCGAAATTTGAAAATTCACCTTATTTTTTTAACACACCTCGTATGGATATGCTACCATTTGAAAATGTTCAAAAACATTGAGGTTGCTAGATCCTTCAAGAGGTTTTGTAATTTACCTCTCTAAACCATAGGGCAATTCCAAAATTATTCACCAGGATTTCAGAATGGCATCTTCCAATTTTGGCAGTGGTGAAATTCCTAACTTGGGCTAGAAGTAACCGGAACCCTTATTTCCCAGGCTTGTAATGCCATGTGAGAAGGCGACTAGGTGAGAAACGTAAATGGCGAGCTACAAGTAACATTGATGCGCCTTATGCTAGTAGGTAACATCTGTTATTCAACTCAACTTGTACCAGTGGTCTTATACCGCTCATCTTTAACAAATTTTTCAAAAAGACACAAAAGAAACTAATAAAACTAACCATGCCCACGGCATTAAAATTGTTCTGAGAGATTTTAGTGCCAAAGTTGGAAGGGAAGATGTTCGTGGTCCAATAGTCGGAAAATTCAGTCCACACAGCAACACCTCCGAAAACAGATTCAGACCAGTTTCGTTTGCTGGGGCACGTAATATGGTAATAAGTGGAACCAGATTCCTGCATAAAGATATCCACAAGGCAAAGTGGCAACCTCCCGATCATAACACTAGGAATCAGGAATTGACTATGTGATAATAGATGGAAGGCATATTTCAGTGTCATGGACGTGCGTGTGATCCGCGGTGCTAATGTTGACTAGGATCACCACCTAATTGCGACTAAGGCACGCACCAGACCAAGTAGAACGAAAAACGTTCGTAACCAGACACAAACAAAGTCAGCCGTCGCTAAGCTGCTCACTCACGAAATATTCACAGCCTACACCACCACATTCTCTTAATTATTGAACTTTCTTTGGCAACTGCCGCAAGGACTGTTCCTGGGTATGAGAAAATGCGCTCAGTAAACAATTGGTACGGTGAAGAATGTCGCATAGTGTTTGAGGAAAGTATGCTGCATTTATGGTAACGCTGCATCTAATTGTGACGGACGCTGAGAGACAAACTGACTTTATAGGTCGAATAACGGTTGTAGAAAAAGCGGGAGAGGGAGGATATAGAAGGATATAGGGACAGAGATGAAGTCCGAAATGAAAATATCAAAAGTAAGAGTAAGTAACAGGGTTTCCTTTCTATAAGGACGGTAACAGAAATCTGGTCACGGATAGGCAGATTGCACTGCAAATATGGAGAGAACATTTTCACATGGCAGCACGTCGAAGAAATCATCCCAATTACCGAAGATGGGACAAATTGCCCAGCTCCGAGCCAAAACGAGCTCAGAAGAGCAACACTGTGGCTTAAAAACAACAAAGCTGCCGGCATAGCTGTTGAAGACCGGTGATGATGAGCTGACAAACAGCACACATCAGTTCCTAAATACGGTTTGGCTCGAAGAATGCATGCCCGATGATTGGAATTTGAGTGTACTATGTCCTGTGGTCAAAAAAAGCGATGCAAGTGCGTGCAAAAATTATCGCGGTATCGGTCTGTTACCTATTGCTTATAAGGTCCTGTCAAGTGCGATATGTGAAAGACTATACCGATTCTAACTGACCTGATTGAGTCCCATCAGTGTGACTTTAGACCTGGAAAACCAACAATTGATCAAATGTTCACTCTACACCATATTCTGGGAAGACACAAGAAAACCAGATCGAAACGTACCATCCTTTCGTCGATTATAAAGGTCGCTTATGAAGTTTGATACGGCAAAAACTATGTGAGGCCATATCCAAGTTTCGAAATCGCGCCAATCTTATATGATGTTGACTGACACGAAGTCTTCAGTGAAGATGGACAGAAACCTTAGTGAGCCTTTCTAACCAAACAATGATTTATATAAGGTGACAGCTTATCGTGCGACCCCTTCAGCTTATTGCTGGAGATGATTATTTAACACGATTGATACCATATTTAACAAAAGCCATTTGTTACTCGCGTATGCGGACAATATAGACATTATTTGCAGTGGTGCATGAAATCTCGGATCTGCTGTAAACAGAAGGAATGTGATGTCAGTCAGCATGTAGCCAACAGATGTTACTATGAACTAAGTAAGCGATTTAATGGTAAAGCCCTAACTTCATAAATAAAAATCCAACTGTACCAGATGTTGGTTTTACGTGTCTTGTTGTATGGCGCAGAATTCTGGGTTGACACAAGCGGATGAGTTAGTGCTGGAAGTCTTCGAGAGGAAAATACTCAGGAATTTACAAATATGCACCCATCATCGTTAACGGAGAGTATCGGCATCGCATGAAAAATAAGCTGTATGCCGACATTGACGCGGTCCAGTGCATCAATATATAACGACTGCATTGATTGGGCAATGCTGTGTGAATGGATCTAAATGCTCCAGCAGGAAAATTTTTCGACAACGAATCCGATGAACGGTGCAGAAAATGGCTTTTGAAATATTATCAAAACTTGGTGTGACTAATTGGAGAAGAGTAAACGAGCGAAGCGCTTGGAATTATTTTCTACGATAAGATAAGATAAGGATCTTTATTCTAGTCGTCACCTAAGAAAAGGTATCTTCCGATTTTATTTATATTCGGTTTATAGATTCTACACAATTTCTGGTATTATCATTTGGCTCACATTCGTTCATGGGGGGAAATTATAACCACATTACAGCATATTATAAGAATAACATTGTGTTTCATTGTGCTTTTCTGGGAAATTGAAATATTTGGTCAAATTTTGTATATTTCATGTTTGTGCTATCATTAGATAAATAATGCTTTCAACTATGTAGAATAACTGTTTTTTTTTTTTAATATGGAAAATCTTCTCCTATCTGTACTACGTATTTTTTAAAAGTTAAAAGGAAATAATTGTCCAATATATAATACTGACAAACTGCTTTTGGTAAATAAGTAAATTCATAAAGTTTGATAGCTGTTTCCCTTTTTGTTTTATTTTCTTTCTATTATCCATTTCTTTCTCGTATTATTAACTTTGTTTGACATCACTTGGTCACAATGTTGGCAATATTTAATATGTATACTTATATAGTACATCGACGATACCACTGCAGAGTTATCCACTTTGGGATTTTAAAATACCCAGAAGTAGTTCCATCAAAGAGTTTGATTTTGTTGTAGAATTTTTTGTTAACAACGAAACAAAGTGAGGATATGCGTTTAACTGGTTAACCAGCCAAACCGATTAAGCAAAATTCGGATAAATCAATTAATTGATTAATCATATATATATATATATATATATATAACCATACGCGCTACTTGTTTGGTTATATATATATATATATTGTTCGATTAATAAATTAGTTTTTGGTTTTGAATAATCAAATTTAATTTATAATTATATATATTCGTATGTATAGACATCAATTATTCTATCTGGTGCCTTTTATACAATTTGGCCGATTTATCGAAAAAAATTATTCCACTTTGGTACCCAGTTCTTACATTGCAATTACTTAAATGTTTGCCAGTTATATTGCTTTATAATGCCTCGTAAAATTTAAAAAAGCCAACGGATAATCCTGACTGAAATTACTATATTGGTTTTAAATTTAAACTTAGACGTGAATTCCCACATGGAGAATTTTGTAATGTTAACGTAACTTTCCCACTGGCAACCATATTTATGACTTCGCCGTCTGTAGAATGTTTACAACTAAGCATATTTAGTGGATAAAGGCTAATGGATGTCCCATACGCGCTATTTGTTAGGTTACTATATCAAGCATCAATTTATTCGTATTTTTTTTAAGTGTTTCGGGACTATGTTTACCTTAGAAGATGCATGTGGTAATAAGTACGTTAAATCACAATCGTAGAACAAAATGAATGATAAAGGGATCACATATGTTTTTGCGATCAAGCTGTGTGGCGAAAACAAAACATATGTGCAGTTTGAGCTGTGTGTTCTTGATACAAGCAGGTCAAACCATAAAATCTTGCAATTGTAAAGATTTGGTTTGGTTCATTTACAGTGTTGTCAGTATGGTGATCAAATATCTGACAACTCCGCACAAGGTCCATGCTAAAACAAAAAATGACTCCTCATGTCATATTGAATCTCTAATCAAAGAGAAAAGGAAAGCGAGAAGACGATGGCAAAAGCACAGATCTCCCTACCTCAAAGCTCGTCTCGACCAGTGCAAGTCAAAACTGAGGTCAACTCTGGATGAAAAAAAAGAAATCTCCGAAGCCCGCTATTTATCTCGTCTAGGAGCCACACAAAACACTAACTATAGCCTGTACAAGGCCACAAGACAACTACAGCGTCCTATAACACAGGAGTCTCCAATACGGATGAAAGATGGAGGATGGGCAAGGAGTAGTGATGAAAAAGTGAAAGAATTTGCTGATCATCTGGAAGAAGTATTTACTCCTAACGATACAATCTCTCGTGTGAATTCAACGATCATTAGCCCAATGGTCACAAATCCAATGAAAATAAGTCTATCTCTCTTAAAGAAAAATGTTCTCTCGTTGAAAATGAATAAATCTCCTGGACACGATAAAATAACAGCGAAAATGATTTCAGAACTCCTCCACAATATCCTCAAATTAGTTTTATTTATATTTAATGCTATACTTCGAATTGGATACTTTCCTCAATCATGGAAGCTGTCTGAAATAATAATGATCCCAAAACCTGGAAAGGAACTGTCACAAATTACATCCTATCGACCCATAAGTTTACTCTCTATTTTATCTAAACTGTTTGAAAAGATCTTTCTCCAAATGTTGTACCCCTATATTGAAGCAAACCAGGTAATACCCACGCACCGGTTTGGGTTTCGCAAGGGTCATGGAACGACAGAACAAGTACACCGTATAGTAACCCAGATCAGATAATCATTCGAAGATCGGAAATATTGCTCAGCTCTCTTTATAGACATCTCCCAAGCCTTTGATAAAGTGTGGCATGAAGGCCTTATTCACAAAATAGTCTCTTTTCTACCGGCAAATGCCCATAAGCTCCTGGAGAGCTATCTGAAGGATCGATCTTTTGTAGTAAAATCGAAAGACTCTGTTTCAACTCAAAGAAAAGTTTCAACAGGAGTTCCTCAGGGCAGTATACTAGGCCCTATACTATATACCATCTACACCTCTGACATGCCTGTGCAATCCCTAATTCAAACCTCAACTTTCGCTGATGACACTGCATTCATGAGCACTAGCACTTGCTCATTAATGGCTTCTAGACAACTGCAGTCTCATATACACACATTAGAATCTTGGCTCGAAAAGTGGAAGATAAAAGTAAATGCCACTAAGAGTGTACAGGTTACATTCTCTCTTAGACAGAACAATTGCCCAGCCCTCACTATTCACGGTAGTACCATACCCGTTCATAACCATGTCAAATATTTGGGTATTCACCTTGACCGACGTCTCACCTGGAAAAATCACATTGACTCAAAAATCATACAATTGAAATTAAAAATGGCTCAACTCCACTGGCTTATTGGCTCCCAGTCTACTCTCAGTTTGGAAAATAAAATCACCATCTACAAAACCATATTGAAGCCAATATGGACATACGGCATCCAGTTGTGGGGAACGGCATCGGCTTCTAACATAAATAAGCTGCAGAGAAGACAGTCAAGAACACTGCGTCAAATTTGTGGTGCCCCATGGTATGTTAGGAATGATAACATACACAAAGATTTAAACATTCCTTATATTTCCGAGGAAATAAAAAAATTAAGCAGGTCATATGTATCGAAGTTGTCCTCCCACTCAAATCCACTCGCTCAAAACCTTCAGCATTTTCCCGGCCATATACGGCTAAAAAGAAAGGACACGCTAGACTTGGTCCCGTGATAAACAGATCTGTTCGCCAAAAACAAGATCCGGCAATGGCAGGATACTTTAGTTTAAGATAGGATTAAGATTTGAATACATATTGTAAATTTCGTAAGAAAGATCCAATAAAGAAAATGAATGAAAAAAAAAAAAAAAAAGATTGATGAATCAAAGTTTTCTGTTCCCCTTGGAACTGGTAATTGGCGTTGTTACTTTGGTGTGTGGTATGTTGGTAAAGATCTTCCGATCTTCGTCTCTTTCCGTAAACTTTGAATTTACAAAATTCAATTGTTTACAAAATTGTTAACACTGATATAAATCTCTAGAACTATGTCTCGACAAGAACATCCTTTAAAGAATAGAAATTCATATTTTTAATTGATCTGTAAAAACACTCGATAAAATCAAGGCAGACCAAATCTGCTTGCATCTCATGAACTCATGTCGTATCATTAGAGCAGGTCTATATATACGACAGCAAGGTCTGTGGATTAAGGACTCCTGGTTTTAAGTTAATCTTAAGTACAGGTGAAAGGGTGCACAGGTCCTGTCTACTTGTGGAGAGTAATCTTAATATTTTCCTTTTTTCTTCTTTAAGTAGCGAAAATATGACAGTGGCTAGCCTGAAACACGACAATTCCCAAATTTGACTGACTTCGACTCTGAAAACGCTAGTGGAAGCGAGGAAAACCACTGGAAAGAACTTGATTATGGGCAGTGATGTCAATGCGCACCATCACATCAGGGGTAATACCGATGTCAACGACAGAGATGAGTCACTTATTAAGTATATTGTAAGTACTAACCTAACAGTTTGTAATAGGGGTAATGAACCCACATTCATCACCAGAAATAGACAAGGAGCTGGATGTTACCCTTGTTTCTGAGGAACTAACTGATAGGATTGGAGAACGGAAAGTTTTGGATAATCATAGTTTTTCATATCACCGTTATATCAGCTTCTGTCTGAATGGATTGAGTTCAAAAGACTGTTTCCACTGAATGTCAGGAAAGCAGACATAAATAAGTATAGGGAGGCATTTAACTGGAACTTTTCAAGGACACCTGACATTAATGCCCGGAGCATTAGCGCTCTATGGGACAAGTCAAAAGGCTTTGAATAACTCGCTGCAGGCCTCATGTCCCAGGGGCAAAACCAGAGGTAAGCAACGACCGCGATGGTAGTCATTGGAGCTTGTAGTTTTCAGAAAATGCTGTAGGAAGATCTTTAGCAGGGCTAAGTCCACAAGAACTTCACAAGACTGGGACAACTACAAAGGGAAACTTAAAGAATATGAAAGTGCACAGAGGAGGGGTAGGAGAAAATCCTGGAGTGAATTCTGCGACAAAGTTGAAAGCACTTCGGAAACCGTAAGACTAAGAAAAATACTGGCCTCTACACAATTCACGGTAGGTTATCTCAGGAAACCGCATGGTGATTGGACAGGATACTAATTTTTGTAGTAATTCCCGAAGTAGAACTGTCGCTGACAACACTGCGCCAAATCAACCGTCGGCTGTTGCCAGGGAAGTCGTAACTAAACCCAAAATAGCGTGGGCGATTAAGAGCTTTGAACCCTTCAATTCACCCGGGTGAAGTACCAGCGGTGGCTGCTTCCACGGCTCGAGGAGCTCTATATCGGGTGTATCGACCTGACTTATATACCTGCTATTTGGAGGGAGACCAAGGTGGTATTTATTTTCAAAGGCTGGAAAACCTCCCACACGGGGCCAAAAGATTTTAGGCATATCGTTTCTTCTCAAAACACTGAAGAGACTCATTGACAGCTACCTTAGGACAAACATATACCGGAAGCTGCTGTCGGATGGGCAACATGCTTACTGCAAGAGTAAGTCCACTAAGACTGTCCCTCACGACTTGGTCGGATTTATCGAAGGTTCACTCGCTGTTAAGTAGTATACCTTAGTAGCCTTTCTGGATATTGGAGATGCGTTTAGTAACGTTTCTTTCGATACGATAGTCGCAGCACTATCAAACCTGGGAGTAGATGACAGTATTAGGAGCCTAGCGCACGATTTTCTAAAAATGAGACGTATCAGGGCTAAATTAGGGTTGTCGGATCTAAGCAGATTTGCCAGTAAGGGAACGCCCCAGGGTGGTGTTCTATCCCCCCTACTATGGAACCTCAGAAACAGAGCGAAAAAGGCCATAGTGGTGCTATATGTGTGCAAGAGGGCAATAGAGATTAAAGCCTTGCATTGTTCACTGGTTGTATACTGCAGTAGTAAGACCGATAATGTTGTATGGGGTTATTGTCTGGTAGAAGGTTCTTGAGAAGTTCACATACTGTAGAACACTGGACAAGGTCCGAAGGATGGCTAGTCTATGCACCAATGGCGCTTCACACCCCTCTATCCGATGCACAAATATAATTTTGCATTTAATTACCTTGGGCATAATCAGTATGCAGTAAAACTAAGAAAGATGCCACAGTGGTTACGGTCACAGTGTAATCCTTAACATGCTGTCTGACAAAACAGGAATCATAGACCACATTCTAGCTGAACCACTGTTCAACAAGAAATACAGATAGATATACGTGGAAATGTAGAATCCCTGCTACATGACTGTATGTCGACCTCTACGCTGACGGCTCAAAATTAAATAATCAGGTAGGTTTCGGGGTCTACTCCAAAGGCCTAGAACTAAGTGTAGCAAAAAGACTGCCTGATCACTGTAGTGTTTATCAGGCCGAAATTTTGGCCACTAAGGAAGCGGCAGAATGGCTGAGATATAACGTCCTCAAAACGGTGGGGATTAATATATTCTCTGGCAGTCTAATGCCATTAAATCCCTGGATTCTGTCTTCCTGAAATCTAAATCAGCCCCGAAATGCCGCAGATCTTATAACAAGATGGCTCAGCATTTCAACATCCACCTTATGTGGGTGCCGGGCCACAGTTACATATCAGGGAACTGCAGAGAAGACGAGCTGGCAAGACTGGGAACAACCTTATAGATTCCAGCCGAGTTGGAGTCCTTGAGTATGCCTCTAGCCAATTGTAAGCTCCTACTGCGAGATGGGGCATACAGCAGCAAGTGGTAGGTGGGTGTCTGTCCGGGACTGTAATCAATCCAGGCAGATGTGATCTGATGCGTTCACATGCAGTGTTGTCGCTATCAAGACTCGACGTCTCATTACTTGTATCCGTCATGACGGAACACTGCCTAATTCGAAAACATGCAGTGAGACTGAAGCTTGCGACTAGCGACTTCTGCAGGAGCTGTGGGGATGAAGAAGGAGGAGTCTATAGAACACCTCCTTTGCAATTGCATCGCCCTGACGAACAGGCAGCAATCTTTAGGGACCTGGAAGATCTGGACGATATTGATACTGATAGATATTGACCGACTTAAGAGCTTCTTGGGGCGCTCAGAATGGTTCAGTGTGGAAAACCAGGGACAACATCCATATCTCTAGTTTCCGTGGCATCAAAATGGACTATACATTCTAAGCGAGTGTGTCTACTCAGACTGCCACACTGACCTACCCTAACCATATACGCTAGAAGTATTGGTAACAGGGAAATATAATTATGCTCCCGTCTACAAACAGGATAAGGACTGCTTGGTAGTAAAATCAGACGACTTTCTGGAGGAAGTTATATAAATTCTGCATCTCTTCTCGCAAGATCGAAAACGGTAGGACTCCGATACAAACGCGATAATGTCGTAATGAAACCCATTCATCATCATATTATATAATATGTACAACTGACATAAATGTTTCAGTTTTTAATAAAGGTCTTTTGAAAAACAGGAAGTGAAATCTTAATAACTATAAGATTGTGAAATTCAATGAGGAAAAAGTGCAGAATTTATTTACACATTTATCTGGGGTTCATTTAAATAGGAAACGGAATTGTTTTGAAGGCAAAGAAATATTTTTGCACTGTATTTGTCGATGTAGCACAGGAATTCCGCAAGGTTTGACATTATGGTCCTATGTTCAAAGTTAGGAAACATTTATAGGAGAACATGTACACAATTTTTAGTCATATTTGGAAAGTTTGAAATTTTGTGTGAAATATAGAAATTACTGCATGCTGTATTGGTAGGCTGCCAGAATGGATCATCTTTGGTCTTTTTTTACATTTCAGAATTACAGGTATCATTCCTATCGGTCATAAAACCCATAATATTAACTTCCACAACAATGAGTGATTACGAGGACCAAAACCAGCCAGCAATTATCCTCTATGACCATCTGAAATACATAGAGAAATGACAGTTAACGCAGATGAGTGCCAGACCGAAGATTAACATTTGTTAATCGACATATGAAGGGTGAACTTGAAAAAAGTAGGCAACAATGTAAGCATATTTTGCTTAATTAGCAATTTAGACTTAACCTAGATATTAAAGTCCTGATATACTTGGAAATGATTAAAATCTTCTGGTGCAAAGGTGCAATCAAAGATCTTAAGTAATAGAATGCACATAAGAGGTTTCAATGTACTCTATATTAAAGAAACATTATTGGATGAAGTATAAAATTCTCAGCGTTTTTAACTTATTCCAACGATTTAGATCAAATATGCAATAAGCTAAATAAGTTTGTCCATTTTGAAGGCAATTCAGAATTCCGGGGTTGCAGAGGTCTTCGTCCCTACCGGCCTGTCATGATGCCAATTTCGTACCATCAAGAACATTTTGCAGACTAATGAAAAGATGATAACCACTTAATGCCACATTTGGACTATAAGGAGCTTATAGTACGTCGTTAGTCCGTTCTTAGCGATCATTCGGGTCGGCTCATTGTACTTTTTGACTGTTATTCTCGCAAATGGCCAGCTTTTCATCGGTAGGTCGATGTCATTCTGTTTCAGCAGCGATTTTTTGGGATAAATTATGTGGAAACCACACTCCGGGCTTCTTCTTGAGACCAAACTTATGCAAATGGTTCCAACCGGTTTTTTGGTTAATAATCAACTTGTTAAGAATGGAATTAGCGCTTGCATACTGTTCGTCTCCATGATTTCATGGACAATTGTGACGATTGGTCAATACATGCCGACTCCACTCATTTTGTACGAACAAAATTATGCAAGCTCACTGCTTCCGTTCTGGTACCTGCCACACAAAGTGGCAAATTATGTAAAATGTACTTTTTGTCTATAACTTGGGATTGATATTCCCGATTTATGTCTAACATGACCACCAGTAACGTTTTATGCCGCTTAGCATAAGTTTTAATGTTGGCATAATTAAGCCCACTTCTCTAAATGTACATTCCTTAAACTGACATAAACGTTTCTTAAAGGTGATATTCCACTAATTTTTTCCTACAATATAACTTAGGGCTGCAGCTGGACAACTCCCCGTGTTCACTCAAGTATCTGCCGCACAAAATGCGAATTTGACATAGATTAAATTTTGCACCATTGTTTGGAATTTGCAAACCCATGCAAAATTTAAAAAATTGAAAAACATTTAAATTTAAAATTTTTACAAAATTTAACCAATCGTATTATTTTATATCTTTTACTACAAGTTGTGACAGGAATATACAAATGACACAAAACCCTTAAATTTTGTTATCACCACGACATCTCGATCTATCTATACGACACACTTACGTGGTTTCGACACACGCGGTCGGGCTTAGTTGAAATGAGCCAACTATCTGATACAAACGGAACGGAACAAATTCAAGTATATTTAAAAATTTCATGTTTTCACCGCTCGAAGTGTTATAGTCGTTCATTTGTTCTGCAAAAATCGGTGTAGAGGTTTCAGTCAGGTGAACTGGCTTACATAAGTATACCTATACCAGACGTCCTTTTGCGTGCTGCGAAAGTGTGAGGGTTGTTAGAAAGATCGTGAATAATTGATATGTTCTTATCAACAAATATTACGAATTAAAGAACTATAAAAGAGCGAAATAGTAAATTTTAGAAGTCCTCTATTTAGACAATGTTTTCTTTCTTTGTTTTCGCTAAATCGACAAATTTTTTGTGTGGTACCCTTAATACTAAGAACTAGTAGTAAATGCTTAATGCGTGCTCAATTATGCTGAATATAGGTGCAATTGAATGAAAATATGAATCTAGGAATATATAAGTAAAATAATAAAATAAGATAATTTGTATGGAAAGTACCAAAGACGTTGCCAATTTTTCCACATTTTAGCCAGCAGTATAACGTAATATACGAGAAATTAACAGTAATTTAATTAACTTCAGGTTATGAATTGGGGATTATAGCGGAAAATTAAATTTCGATAAATATGTCAATTTGTATGGGAGGCGCCAGAATAGGTATAGCAACATTTCCTATTTTTATTCACAGAATTCGGACTGCCAAAAGCAGATGTGCAAAATTTGGTAGATTTGAGTACAACTGATTCAAAGATATGGAGGTAAGAATATGGGGTTAAATCGGCTATTTCTATAGGAGGTACCAGTGGTTGTGCGATTACTTCATAAATTTTTCTACGGTTTCATAAAGGATTTTAGAACAATGTAATGGGGGAACTACTACAGCTTTGGAACTACTACAGCTTATTAATTAGGAACTGCAGAGGAATGATTGAATTATGGAAAATCGGCCAATTCGTATGGGAGGTACCAAAAGGGGTGTGTTCGCTGTGGAAAACAAGGAATCCAAGAGATATGAATTTAAAAATATATTGGCTAAAAAGGCAATTTGTATGGAAGGTACCAGAAGGAGTGGGGATATAAATCTCCATTCCTGCGAAAAAATGTATAATTACTGATATACTCAGCTCAGATTTTTTTAAGATATAACAGAATCGAATGGTACAGCCAGATGACCTGTTATCCGCTGCATTGGTGCAAAGGACATTGTGAAGACAATACAGAGAAATCCTTGTTTTTGCCAATCGTTCCATTAGTATATGAATTACTTATACTTATACTGTTCCATTAGTATATGCAAAACTTATACTTATACTGAACTTAGCACAGCTAAATGAGAGACTTGAATCTAGAAATATATATAAAGGCTAAATTAGGAATTTATATGGAAATCACCGGAAATTGTGTGGTTATCCAGTCGATTTTTCAATATTGATTTTTCAACATTTTTAATAAGCATTGTAATGCAATACAATTTACAAAAAAAAAATTAAATTACTGCAGTACACGAATTAGGGGTTAGGGGAAAAATTAACTTTCTACAAATCGGTCATTTCGTATAGGAGGTACCAGATTGGAGGTGATAATATAGCCCACTTTCATTCCACGAACCAAGTTGATCAAAGGTGTGATATATACCGTGATATATTCAATTCAATGCAGCTACTTGAGAGGAATGAAGCTAAAAATAGATTTATGCGGTCATTTGTATAAGAAATAACAGATGTGACGCCGTTATTTGGCTGATTTTTCGCTTTTTTCCAAAACTTTAAAGCAGCATAAACAAATACAGTAAACAAAAATGTAGGTTGCTGCAACTTACGAATTGGTTATTATAGAGAAAAAGATAGAATTTGGAAAAATTTGTTTTTTTGTGATAACAATAGAATGGCGTATTTTGTGTTACTGCACCTTCAATTTGGAAAGAGTGCGTTAAAAATTGCCAGGTCATATTTTGTCACATCCTGACGAAATCATTTGAGCGACAAGCTCAAGCCCTTAGCCATTAAACGGAAATTATCTCGAACCGATGGATTACCGCAATTACGATAGTCCAAAGGCGGCGTTAGTTCAACGTTTATTTAATACATGCACATTTTTCGGTAATTTTATGCACATTTTGATCAGAAAAGCTTAAGCACTTTCTAACTTAAGGTAAAATTGCGGACCCTATATTGCTCTAATAATCTCGTGGCAATTACTGTTTTGGTACAATTTCAAAAATAAAATTGATTTGTTGTACCAATCTGCAATTTAGCGTCACTTGTCATGTTACGTACTTACATCACGACTGTGGGCCTTTGCAATGCTGGTATCATCGTCATCATGAGATTCGGTTAACTGATCGATATCATGAGTACCCCCGGCAGCCGAAATGTTCTCACTTTTTAGGATCTTAAGCAGTTCAGTGTTGGAAAGCCCATGAAATAACTGGGCAGCTTTCTCCTTGGACACCTCGACCAGTTCAAATATTTTCTTGCCTTTCCTCTGGCTGACCTAGAATTGGGCGAAATGTTAGTCTGTAGTCAAATTATCATTCATTGTGATTGTATACCATCATCTCTAGACACTGCAGAATCATGCATTCGCCACTTAACACAAAATGCACGTAGCTCAATTGGCCCTTGTCCTCGTAGTAAATGGTCTCCAAGGGTTCAAACTGCCGCAATATGCATAATTTGCAAGCGTTGATGATCTGAAAAAAACCAATCCAGTTTAGATTGTTCTACTACCCCTATTCCACCAGTCACACAAACCTGATCTTGGCTAAAGAACTCAAAGTATTCCAACGCCAAAAATGCCCTCTTCTTATCCATCCACTGTTTTTCCATGACTGGCCGAAGCACTCGTTCGAAATCTTCATCAAATATTACCAGAAGCTCAACCTCATCTGCGCCAACATGAAATGCATTTAGCCAAATCGAGAAGTTCAAATTCCAAAGTGTGCAAAAATACAGAAGAAAAAGACACAGTGAAATTAAACGATTTCCGAGACTGGCACCATGGTAAGTAAGTTGTTCTGGTACTAGGCCAACAATAGTGTGTTGGTGTCTGTCTGCATGTCTATCTTATATCTGCCGTGCTTCCCTTCGACATTGGGAAAATTGCAATTCAATTACGGAATCAGCACAGCCCCAAATTGAAGCAAAAATTTGCCTATGGAATCAAATGCGAATGCGATGTACAAATGACTCATGTCACAAGTCATCAACTAACAATGGAAGCAAGCTTGAGTGACTCTATTCCGGCGCTGTCTGATTGAGTGTTTCCTGATGAATGAGCTCCCAACTGCCGAGCGTCTTTGACTTGTTCCTGAACAACAGGTTGATGGAATTCAGTGTCGTTGTGGTTGCTCATTTGTAGGAAATCACGCAAATCAAATTCCCAAAGGTGGAAAGTGCTTTATTCGAATGTTGCTTACATACATTTTTATTAAATGTACCACCTGTCTATGAGAGTCTCATGCACGGAGTATTTGTGCAAAAATGTACATGTGTATGTGCATGCGCCGTCGTTAGATAATTTGGTAATGGTTGTAAATTGCTAATACATAATGATGTTAGTACAAGGAGCCTAATGTGCTAAAAGGTTAAACTTTTTGGCATGTTAAGTAGTTTAGGTAATTTTTCTTCTTTTCAAATCTATGCCAGATGTAGAAACATATTTTCCGATTGCGTATTATATAAAGGATTAGAGGCATATGACCAAGGCAAGAATCGACCAAAAATGGAACAAGGAGATGTTTGTGAAACTTCATGGCAAGCTTTTAGAAACGTTATGGAGATAACTGAACATGAAGCAAGGCAAAAAAATAACGATAAACACAAATTCAAACACGCACAAAAAACTACACAAATACAGACGACAGCACATTGCTGGAGACGATACAGGAAACAATACGGACACGACGATGGTCAATAAAGAGACTGTACCTGTCAACTGGGCTTGATCCGACCTCTTCCAAGGCTGGGAATTTGCCTGAGACCTCAGTCTCGAGAGGCAAACACACCAGACCTATGAAGAAAAGGTACAACGATCGGCGCCTAGTTCTCAGAATTCTTTAGAGATTTGAGAAGTGGAGTCACGTCGGAAACGCTCAGTCTTCGGTGTACTCCCAAGTCCTCAAGGAAATGCCTGGTCCAACTCCTGCCTGTGGCGATGCAGGCTAGTTCCAGGGTCGGGTTAAGCTCATCGCCTTCGGAGACAAGCGCTCTGTTGAGTGATATCCTGCAGCCCTGAAGAAGGTGGGCGATGTGTGGCCAGGGGCGGCTCTAGATGTCGTCAACAAATGAATCCCGACGATCCCTAAGGATGCGTAATCCTTAGACCAGACCAGACCAGACCTTCTGACTCACAACTGGAAAGTTGGTCGATCGGATGAGGCCGATGGGGCTCGCAAGCAAGCAGTGTTTATTCTAAATGCCGAGTCCCTCCCGTGTCTCGTCGAATCGAAGGGCCTACTGTCTTATGGATTCTGCCATATCCAACTGAAGGTCTACAATAGTGACAAGGGGTGTCAACTGACGGATACCGCTTCGGATTAAACTGATGCGATCTTTGAAGCGGGGAGGAACTTGTCTCAAGTGCCAGATGCGTGTCAAGAAGGGACTAGCCTGTCGTCCTTCTCTGATGCACTCGGCTGCGTAGAGGAGCTTTTCATCACAAATCCGAGCGAGGAAATTTGTGAGGAGAAGCTGCTCGCAGACTCAGAGGATGATATAGGTGTGAGGGTGGTGGAGAAATCTGATGGTACTTCGGTTTCTTCAGATTAACCTCCTCCAGAATAAAGCTGCGCCCGCGGCTCTGATACACCTCCTGACGCAAGGAGGATGAACGGCGGCAATGTCTGAGGATTAAGGACTCCTGATTTTGAGTTAATCTTAACTACAAGTGAAGGTGTACACAGATCTTGTCTACTTGTAGAAAGCACTCTTAATATTTTTCTTCTTCCCTCTTTAAGTAGCGAAGATATGACAGTGGATAGCCTAGAACAGGACGATTGCCAAATTTGACCGACTTCGGCGTACATGGCACAGGACACGGAGATCCCTTCAGGTGCTCTGAAAACGATGTTGGAAGCGGCCAAAACCGCTGGAAAGAACCTGATTGCAAGCATTGATGTCAATGCGCACCATCAAATCTGGGGTAGTACTGGGTGGGTCACTTATTGGTTTTACTGCAAGTACTGATCTTACAATTTGTACTAGGGGAGATGAACCCACATTCATCACCAGAAATAGACGAGAGGTGCTTGATGTTACCCTTGTTTCTGAGGAACTGGCAGATAGGATTGGAGAATGCGAAGTTTTTAATCATAGCTTTTCATATCACCGTTATATCAGCTTCTGTCTGGGGGGACTGGAAAGGGTTCAAAGGACTGTTGTTTCACTGAATGTGAGGAAAGCGGACATCGACAAGTATAGGGGGGCATTTAACAGGATACCTGACATTAATACCCGAAACATCGAGAGCATCGAGTGGTCTGTGAGACAGGTCACAAAGGCTCTCAATGACTCGATGCGGGCCTCATGCCGCAAGGGTAGCGCCAGGGGCAAGCAACAACCGCGATGGTGGTCGCTGGAACTTGTAGATCTCTGAAAATGGTGTAAGAAGTTCTTCAAGGGGGCTAAGTCCATAAGAATTTTACAGGACTGGGAAAACCACAAAGTGTAGCTTAAGGAATGTGCACTCTTATATTCCTTAAGTTTCACTGAGGAAGGCTAAGAGGAAGTCGTGGAGTGAATTCTGCAACAAAATTGAAGACACTCCCGAAGCCCAAGGCTAAGAAAAATATTGCTCTTGGATACTCATTTTCCTGGTAATCCCCGAAGCGGAACTGTCTCGGACAGCACTGTGTCAAATCAACCGTCGGCTGTTGCCAGCAAAATCGTAACCAAACCCAGAATAGCGTGTTCAATTAGAAGCTGATGTCACCCGGATCGGACATGATTTCGCCGGCTGAACTACATCGGTGGCTAATACGTTGATTCCATGGCTTGAGGAGCTCTATATCGGCTGTATCCACCTGACATATATCCCTGCCATGTGGAGAGAAACCAAGGTGGTCTTTATTCCCAGAACCGGGAAAACTTTCCATACGGGACCAAAAGATTTAGACCTATTAGCCTGTCATCGTTTCTCATCAAAACACTGGAGAGACTCATTAGCTATCTTAGAACGAGCATAGACCAGAAGCTGCTGTCGGATGGACAACATGCTTACTGCAAGGGTAAATCCACTTCACTCGCCGTCAAGGAGTATACTTTGGTAGCCTTTCTGGATATAGAAGGGCCGTTTAATAACGCTTCTCCTGATACAATATTCGCAGCACTATTAAACCTGGAAGTAGACGTTAGTATTAGGAGCCTAGTTCACGATCTTCTTACGAAGAAGGGTATCGGCAGTAGTAAGACCGATAATGTTGTATGGTGTTATCGTCTAGTGGAAGGCTCTTGGGAATTCCACAAACTGTAGGATACTGGACAAGGTCCAAAGGATGGCTAGTCTGCGCATCGCAGGTGCTCTCCGCACCATCCCATCTGATGCACTAAATGTAATTTTGCATTTACTACCCCTGGACATAATTAGCATGCAGACTGCCGCAGCTACGGCAATAAGACTAGGAGGGCTGCCACAGAGGTCAAACAGTGGCTACGGTCATAGTGTGATCTTTAACATGATGCCTGACATAACATGCACTATTGACTACACTCTGCCTGAACCACTGTTCGACAAGAAGAACTCTTGGTACACACTGTATGCCGACTTTTATAATGACGGCTCAAAATTAAATGATCATGTAGGTTTCGGGGTCTACTCCAAAGACCTAGGGCTAAGTATAGCAAGAAGGCTACCTGATCACTGTAGTGTTTATCAGGGCGAAATTTTGGGGATTAGGGAGTGGCAGAATTGCTGAGATATAACGTCCTCACAACGGTGGGGATTAACCTATTATCTGACAGTCAAGCTGCCATTACATCCCTGAATTCTGTCTTCCTAAAATCAGCATCAGCCATGATTTGCCGCAGATCTGCTCAGCATTTCAAAATTCACTTTATGTGGGTGCCGGGCCACAGGGACATACCAGGGAACTGCAGAGCAGACAAACTAACAAGACTAGGGACAACCTTACAGACTCCAGCCGAGTTGGAGTCCGTGGGCATATCTCTGGCCACTCGCAAGCTCCTACTGCGAGATAGAGCATTTTTAGTTGCAAATGGCAGGTGGGAGTCTATCCGAGGCTGTAATCAATCCAGACAGATGTGGCCTCGCCTAAATCTCAAGCGTTCACACACACTGCTGTCGCTATTAAGACCCGACGTCTCATTGCTTGTATCCGTCATGACGGGACACTGTTTGGTTGGAAGGCATATAATGAGATTGAGGGTTGCGACTAGTGACTTCTGCAGGAGCTGTGGGGATGAAGAATAGGAGGAGTGGGTAGAACGTCTTCTCTGCAATTACCTCGCCCTGGCGAACGGACAGCGATCTTTAGGGACCTAGGAGATGTGGATGACATAGATATTGCCCGACTTAAGAACTTCTTGAGGCGCTCAGGATGGTTCAACGGGGGAAACTAGGGACATCTATATCTCTAGTTTCCGTGGTATCACAATGGACTATACATTCTAAGCGAGTCTGTCTATTCAGACTGCCACACTGACCTAACCTCACCTAACCTATAGAGATAAAGATAAAGGAGTTCGTTCGCCACATCTTTAGTGTTAGGGGCATCCACGATCGAAATTAAAACTATCCATCCAGTACAGATATTACAGATATTTCAGTCAACGTCCTTTGCGTTGACGCAAAACTGTGATGGCTGTCGGAAGGCGCTTGATAAATTTCGATTCTAATAAAAAAAATACTCCAAATTAAATACACGAAACTATAACTTTCTAAAGTCTTTTGTTAGAAATTTTAGAGAAGCGTAGAACTAAGACAACTAACCAGCCAATGCCTGCTTTATTATACTAAAGCAATTGTATGGAAGATGTAAAATATGGAATATATGGGTTAAATTAAATAATTTGTGTGGGAGGCACCAGAAACTCTAATCGCCACGTAAGCAAGTAAGTATCTGTCTAAGGTCCAATTTCCAACTGGTTATTTAAACACACGATCAGTTGATCACAGTATTACCAAGCCGAAGAATTTTTAGACCAAAAATGAATAAGGGGAGTTTTTGATTGTTTCGAAGAATTTTTTCTACTGTTGGTTCTTTCATCATTTTTCACACTGGTAATCATTTCATACAACGTTTTTATTTATAGCAGCCACAAAAGTGTCTAGGTTTCCAAACAATAGTTCAAAATTTAATACACAATTTCAAAATATTTTCAAATTTATTTATAAATAAGTTTTCATAAATAAGCTTATGCATCTATCGTAAGCTCTATATCATTATTAAATATACATTGATAAATAGATAAAATGTGTTGCAGGATCATATATTGACATTAACAAAACACTTGGAACTTAATTTTATTCGTATGGATTTCAATCGAAATTTTATTATTCAATTATTATGTTCAAATATCAAAACATATGTTTTTAAAGAACAATTCATCATCATAGAAGAACTTTTTGATAACGATTTAATTTTTTCTTGGGGAGCGTAACGATTATAAGTTTCATATTAAAAATTGGTCTCTAGGACTATTTCTTCCCTTATCTTGTTTTACAATAGAAATTGCCAAAAAGTTGCACTTTAGCATTTGGCTAGGAAGTTAAAATATTCTAAAAACTCTTGTATTTTCATTTAACTACGGTCTTTTTCTCTTTTATTTAAGCTATGAAAGGAATATATGTATGGAGAATATAATAATATCTTCATATATAATAATTGCTAGAACTGTATACAGAAATTTTTGGAGGTATTGTAGGTTTTGTTTGTAATAACTTTATTTCATTTCTAGTTTAAGATTCTACTCAGGTACATCTTACAAGTATCACTCTCTATAAGCCTTGGCTTTGTATGATACGATTTCATTAATAAGGTTGTACAGCATTATTCAGCAATCAAAGCTTTACTAGTGTTTAAAACGAATGATACGGCACTTCTGAACATGTCGCAATTGAATCTAATAATTTTTGGGTACCATAATATAATTTGCAAATCAGTATAGCAATTTCAGTTAGGTCAGTTAGACTTACATGTACCTTCACCCAACATTGGTGCAAAAGTGTGAGAGGCGTCAGACGGGACTTGGTGATTCGCTAGAATCTTTAAGAAAAAGTACTCTGCATTTAAACACAATCCGAGAAGTCAAAATATAACTCTCTGAAGTCACCGCTTAGAAATTATAGAGGAAAGAAGAAGATTAATTTTTGCTAAATGGGAAAAGTTGTATGTGTGGTACCCACACCAAGGGAAGCCATTTTCATTTGCAAAACTATATTGGCTAAATGTCTGATGCGTGCGAAATTGTACTGAATTTGGCGATATAAATTAAATATATGAATTTAGAAATATGTAGGTAAAATTATGTAATATTTTGGGAGTTACCAGAGAGGACGTGGTTACCGGTTGATTTTTCTAAATTCGAAACATTATAGTGCAATATAAATGCTAAAAACTCAAATAACTGCAGTCTATGAATTAAGGATTAAAGCGGAAAATTTAAATTTCGATAAATCAGTCGATTTGTATGGGAGGTACCAGAAATAGCATGGCGATGACCACCGTTTTCATTCCCAGTTAATTAATTCACCAAACACATAATGTGGGCCAAATATGGCTAAAAACTGCTAAATGATATGAATCTAAGAATATTTATGGATAAAATCGGTTATTTATTTAACAACCAAAACGAAACGTTTAAAGTAACAGGAGTTTTTTGACAAAACGATTGAATCGATTGATCGATGTCTGTCCGTTAGTCTGAATCACAGACACGATAACTACCGTAAATAATCAAACTTGGAATGGAATGGATCAGGCAACTGCTTTCCTTCCTTCCTCCCATACAAATGGGCGATTTAACCCATACACGAGGCGTGTTCAAAAAAATAAGGAGAAATTTTCAAATTTCGCGGCCTACGTACATTCGGCGATTTTCTGCTATCAAAAAAAAAAATGGATCAAAGAAGTTGCATCAAATTTTGTGTGAAAAATGGAATTAAGTGCTTAAAAATACTTGAAATGTTGACAGTGGCATACGGTGAGAGTATTTTGAGTTAAAAAAATGTTTATAAGTGGTACAAGCTTTTCACAGAAGGTCAAGAAGATGTGAAGGACGACACTCGATCTGGACGCCCAGCACATTAACAACCGATGAAAATATTGAGAAAATGAAGAAAATTGTTATGGAGAATTCGAATCAGAATTAGAGAAGTTGCTGAGGATGTCGGCATACGAGTGTCGGTTGGTTCATGCCATGCAATCTTTTCGGAAATTTTGGGTATGAAGCTTGTGGCAGCGTGTGGTGAATTTTGAAAAAAAAAACAACGTCGCATGATCATCGCTCAGGAATAGTTAATGACGTCAACGTTGATCCAGATTTGCTTAAAAGGGTCATAACTGGTGACGAATCATGGCATATGGTTATGACATCGAAACCAAGGCCGTACGGTAAATAAGGAGTATTACGTTGAAGTTATGCGCCGTTTGCGTGAAGCAATACGAAAAAAACGCCAGGAATTATGGAAAAAAATGCATGGCTTTTGCATCATGATAATGCATCTGCTCACTCATCTTTGCTTGTGGGAGATTATTTGGCTAAAAACAACACCGTTATCATGCCTCAGCCACCGTATTCACCAGATTTGCCCCCCTGCGACTTTTTCCTGTTCTCAAAATTGTTCTTCTATTCTTCTTTGATCCATTTTTTTTTTCGATAGCAAAAAATCGCCGAACACGCAAAACACTTGTCTTATTTATGCTTCTCACAAACAAATTAAGCATGCTATATGGATAAAACCGTCAAAATATCTTCGAGACGAGTGTACTAACATAAAAAATAATAATAATCGAAAGTCGAATGTATGTAGCCAGCGAAATTTGAAAATTTGCCCTTACAGGAGGAATACACCTCATATTCCTAGTTTCATACCTTTCAAACAGGTGTACTGATTTCAATCAAATTTGCGCACATGACGCTTTTGATAAACTGAGTTTATTTTTCGGCTACAAAAAAATAAAAAAAAAACAAAAAAGATTTACCGCGATTAGGTGAAGCTAATTAAGCCTATTTTGGTATTTCCCATGCGAGATGAAGGCACTGACAATAGAACATACCTACATCTGATGCCAAGGCAGTTATTTATAATTCTTCGAATTGTTTCAATATGTTTCTTTTATCGGGATTTCTTAAACCTGCAGAAAACTTGGAAGCTAATTTTTTTCCCCACATTATTATTAAAATGTATATATTAGGTGTGTTTATTCACTTAATCATATTTGTTGAATAATTCATATTTCGATTAACCGAATTAATTAATTAATTGTAAATACAATAAATCCAAATCCATGATTTATCCATTAATTGATTAATCCAGATTTTGGATAATCGGATTGGCTGATTAATCACACATTATTAATTATCATTATTAATTATTATTATTAATTATCATTAATTAATTATTATTATTATTAATTATTATTAATTGTCAATTAATCGCACATCCCTACTTTATATATCCTTATTGTGAAATAGCTGCAAATTTCATGTCAGTTCTCATTAACTCTGTTTTTATTTAAATCAGCAGTTCTTCTTTAGAGCAATTTTGCTTTCTGAAGCTATATCTTTAGTGATGTGATGACAAGTATAGAGTAATATATTATTAATTTAACAGCATATGAAACCTTAGTTTTGCTGTTCCTTTTCTGGACGATATCTTTCTACAACTGTATGGCAAATGTTTTCAAAATAAGCCTTGCTTCGGTATACCCTAAAGAATAAATTCGTTTAATCGAGTTAGAAGGAGCTGCTTGAGCAATTCGGAGTATAATTAATACAGAAACTTCGCCATACTTCTGCTAATGTCTTCATACCGAAATTATGGTGGATTGGGCCTTGACTTTTGTGTTGGTACAAATTACCGCAAAAACAACCAAAACTGAAAGCTCAGACCAAGTGAGCGCATCAGTCTGCACTATTAACACATCTAAAAAATGGCCAAAATAAAAATGTGACCAAAACTCGATAACGAAGCGTTAAACAACGGGAATATTCTAATTTTAGATCATACATTTATATTTTTTCATTTCATAAATTTTTTATTTCAGCCATTTTCTCTAACGATGTAAGGCATATGCAAAAGTCACTACATTTTCATTACTTTCAGTACCATGTGAAAGCACCATCTTGTCCATTGCCCTTAGAAATTACGAAAAATTAAGTCATTGGCATTATGTTACGAATACGACATCGTTCAAATGACCATCTCGGCTTTGCTGAATGGGGCTCAATTTTCGATGGATCGAAAAAGAGGGTACAATGCGCATCTTTGCCACAAGAGAAAGTTTTTGCATTCATAAGTACTGTGAAAATAAGCGAATTGGGAAGTTATAAAAAATTGGGCCGACATAACGGCCATGAACTATCAATTTCAAAGGCAACCAACGCTCATACGTTGATTAAAAGTACTATGGAGTCAAACAGGAATCATCCCCAACTTTTATAACTTTGTAACGGACTGCGCAGTTGTTGAAAATACCAATTTTCACCGGAAAAATGGGTTAAGTCAATGTATTGTATGTGTGTATAAGAATACTGCGTGGATCTGTATTTCGCTCCCCAAATTATGTGATGCAGGTGGCACAAATGGACATAATCCGCCCAGTGAGAAAAAAAAACAAGAACTGCAATCAACTTTGCAAAACTTTTACCAACTATTCATTAATCGAGAGCAATATATGGTGGTAGTTGATAAATATCGGAAAGTCAAAGGGTTTTCCCAAGTTAGATACTTTGAATGTCAATGCCCTTGTTGTGGAAATAATTCCGAATTTTCAATGGAAACACGTGCAACATCCATGTACCATATATGAGAAAAAGCATTTTTGTCGCGTGCTTGTCATGCAATGAGGCTGTACATCGTCCTGTTTGACTTTGCGATTTTTCAATTGTTTAGCCTCATTTACTCGAATATGATAAAACTCCGGCAAATTGTTCTTTAGCTATCTCGAATGTTTTCCAAAGTGGATAATTTTCAGTTAACCAATCAAAACTTGCATGCTAACTTGTTGATTCCCCGAAATTCAACTTTTGACTCTAGTTTTTCCTTCTTTTGCCTATCAAGAAGAATCGATTATTTCAGAGAAATTATTTGTTTGGTAATATGATGTTTCTAAAACACTAAACTGTTCCCACACAGAAAAAGATAAGCGGCCACCTCTTCATTTGTCATATTTTTCTAGAGCAATTCGTATCGCCGGGCTGTTTCATTTGTAATAAAATTAAAGCAAATGTGAGCAAGAAATAAAAAACTTTAGAAACGAAAGTCATAGTTTAATTTTTGTGCGATAAAACTAATATTTCAGTATATGTATATATATATTTTTGTTTTCAAAACGATCAATAAGAATAAATGGAAAAATAAAAACCCTAAATATCTATTTGGAAAAATATAATACAATACAAAAATTTCAGTTATGTGGACCGACTTTTAAGCTGAAATGCTTTGAACATGTATTCGAATGTGGATTTGTAATGAGTGAGTGATTTAGACACATTGCTCTCAGTTTAGACGCAAATAACCGCTATTCTGATCGCTGATGCACTGGAAATTTTAATGCCAAAATAGGAAGTGAGGATGTCTTCAGCCCATCAGTTGAATATTCATCCCCCAAATGAGAATGCCTCCTATAGCGAATTCTCGTACAGACTGTTGTTTTTTTTTTTAGGCGTAGCGAGAACGAGGTTGTAAGCAGACCCGATTCCCGCATAAAAATGTACACGAAACAACTTAGCCATCTCCCTATCGCAACACGAGAATTTAGATTGATGACGCGGTAGTGGATGGAAGGCTTGATTCTATTGCCATGGACGTGCGTACGACCAGTGGATATTATGTGGATCGGGCATACAATGTTATAAGTGGAAATACTTTTTTTTTTGCATGGGAGTTAGCAGAACGGAAGTGGTAAACTGATGCAGTTTCAATCCTTGGTTAGACTATAGAAACAAACAATAACGTGCATTTTTTTTTCATTTTAGAATAAAACTATATAGGGTTTAAGGTTGTTTGTGTGGGGAGAATCCGAATAGTTGGACCAAAATAACGTAGTATCTTCAGTTACATTGAAAAATCCAAAATATAATTAGTAGTCCAATTTTAGATAAATTGGGCATACCAATTGGAAATTATAGGCAAACAACTAAATCTTATCCAGTTACCTATTCTGATCGGGAGTTAAGAGAACGGGCGAATTTAGATCGTTCAGCTACAGTTTTGGACCACAGAATAGAAAAAATGACAGTATGCAAAGCTTTAGACGCAGATTTTACAAAAGAGGTATTTCAGAGGTATTTCAGGGTTTCAGGTCATATGTACGTGGAGTGTCCAAAAGGTTGTCCCAATATCATAGATTATATTAATCGATGCAAAATATTGCGCTCTGTCCAATTGTAGGTTCTGAATTCAGTGCACTAATTCCAAATTTACCGTATAAACGTGATGTTTGCCGAATATGCCTTGACTCGCTCATCTTAAAAAAACTGAATCGACTTTCATCTTAGGATGCCTTCAACGGATTTCCTTTAGTACAAACCCATCTGCTAAATTTGAAACGGGAATTACAAGATTTCTTCAGAAACATTGATCCATCCTTTGTCCAAATTGATTGAGGTGTCTCATGGTTGTGTGTACAAAAAAATATTAATAATCATGAATTTCCGATACGGCTAATACGGCTGACATAAGATGTTTGCGTGATTTGTAAAGAAGGATCTTGCTTTCAAAAAAAAAAAAAAAAAAAAATACCCAGTGGTAAAAATTATGAAGACTTCTTCCACGCTTACATCTTTTACAAATGGCACTTGATTCTGATACTTTTTAACGTGTTGGAAAATGCACGATAAAAATGCTGAAAAAAGTTCAAATTGCAAAAATTCCTAGGTGATCACATTTAAATCGTATTTCCACCATAAACCCTGGCTCTGCAATAGAAAAATAAAAATATGCACCTCTTCGAGTATTACCTATAGTTTAGATTTCTTTATGGAGGTATTATTCATCGTTAGGTAGAAATTAAAGGCTAGTGTAATAAAATCTCTTCTTTTTAGAAAAATACATAAGTAATCACGATCAGGAGCATGATTTCTGCACAGTGAGTCATCAACTTTGACTCCCTACATCTCAAAACTATTTCAGAGGATCAAATCAAATTTTTTAGCAGATTAAGGCCTTATTAATGCCGAGGCACGCCATCTTGTAGAAATCGAAGGCACAAAAACTGTAAATTTTGTCATAAAAAAATACTTCCAGAACCACGGTTATAAATTGGTGAGAAAGGCGCAGCTAAAAGATTAGGTGTACTTAAATAAGAGAATTAATTTTTAAGTCTGCCCAAATGTATTTAAAAAAAAGAAAAGACATAACAGACAAAAAATTCATGTTTACAATTATGTTTAAGTTTCGGATGTGGAATGAGTGGCGAAATGTTTTTAAAAAATTCCGCATGGAATTTGGGTGATATTGTTAATTTATATTTTTGTGGTTAAAACAAGTGATATCGTATTCACTTTCAAGTATTTCAAGTTTTGCATTGGGCAAGGGAGTATCAACGTTATGCAAGTGATATCATATCTTCTGCGCATCATTTTCCTCCAAATTGTTTGCAGAAGGCAACTTGTAAAATGAACAACTGTATGAAATCCTATAGCTGCTACATCGAAACGATATTACCTTCCAGGAGTGCATAATCGCAAGAGAAAACCGCTTATGTAAAAAAACAATAATTCTTGAGGACTAACCGTCGTCACGACAATGTTCTGCAACAAACGAACAAAGAATCTAGGGATAAACGACATCAAAACCACATACGCCCAAAAATATCAAATCAGATATGGTATCCTTAGAGATATCGTAACGTTGCCACAATCTCCACAACAACAGCGTTAACCCTCCAATTATAAATAATTGTTTCTGCTGAATAATAACTTATTTGAATCCAAATTGTCTCATGGGGAAGAAGAAGAAGATTGCGAAGGTTATGCATTTGGTATTACATTTTTTAAGTTTTTTATCTAACTTTTTCTTGCAAATGAAATAAGTATTGCTATTTCGAGCTAGGAAACGGTATGTCTCAGCTTGTAAATACGGTTTGGCTCGAGGAATTTCTGCCTGATGATTGGAAATTGAGTGTACTGTGTTCTATGTATCAGTCTACTTGTCGCTCATAAGATTCTCTCAAGTGTGATACGTGTTTGCCTTCATCAATGTGGCTTTATATCTGGTAAATCAACAGCTAGACAATATTCAAACTACGCAAATTTTGTAGAAGAAGAAGAGAAACAGAAAAAAGCTGCCTTCGACAATACAATATGAGAAAAGTTGTATAAGGCCATGGCCGAATTTGGTATTCCGGCGAATCTTATGCGTCTTTGTAAGATGGTGTCATGACTGATACGAAATTTTTATTAAAAATTGGCAAAAATCTTAATGAATCTTTTTACACCAAACAAGAATTTAGACAGGGCGATAGTCTACTGTGCGACCTCTTCAATATACTGTTACAGATATTCATGGGGATGGCTACAATTAACACGACTGGTACCATCTTTTACAAAAAGCTTATGCCGCATTCGTATGCTATTGTAGTAGGCATTATTGGCAAAAAGCTGCGAGATGTTACTGCAGACAATAGTTTTACCTGCTTTGCTGTATAGTGTAGAATCCTGGATTATGACATGGAGGTAATGGAGCAGTGATGGGAGTCATCGAGAGCTAAATACTCCGAATGTAGCTTGCGCTGTATTGGTTATATACCGAATTGGACAAGAAACGCTTGGGATTATTTTCTACGTGGGTCGTGTAATAGATAAAGATGTCTATTCTAGTCGCCACCCATGTAAATAAGTACGTTTCGAAACATTGCGTTTTGGTCTCCAAAGGCCATTTTCAAAAGTTCCATTTTCTTTATTAATTTTATTATAAATTCGCTAAGTACATCCTTCGGATTGCCTAATTGTACACTTTGCTTTTGGCAAAACGCAACTGACAAGACGGGTTACTTGGAAATAAGTAAATAAATGCAACATTCAATTCCCTTAATAAATGGTGATCAAAATAGTACTATATGTTGTTTTTATTCATCATCCTTGTCATTTTCAATCCCATGCCAATGGATTGAGTTATTTTCGGTATTCTTAGGCAAATTACCGCGAACAAACGAACAGTCTATTTTTATACGCAAACAAAATGAACTACGTAAGTGTACAGAACAGATTCTTTTTTTATATGAAAACTCATAGATATACCAGTTTGGTGCGTTTATATTGCTTAAAACCGAACTCAAGATATTTTTGCAGCCGAAATTTTCTCCAAATGCCTGAATTTGTGCAATTGTTCTTCACTTTCATCATTCCACCACTGCCGTCATTCTAAACGCTCCCCTTAATCGTCTACTTAATTTTAGCAAACAATATCGTGACAAAACCGAATAAAGCTCAACTGTGCTCCGATTTTTTATTGATTGCCACTCAATTATACTAATAACAATAAAAATGTTGTTTCCAAATATATGATTTAGACTATAAACTCAATAAATTATATTTGATTGAAAAAGCTACGCGCATACACACACATGCATATGCTGTACAGGTGTATATCTATATTCGGACACACGCACGTTTGAAGAAGGGCTAACAGGATTCGGTATAGAAAATAGAAAATACCAGTGTTTTAAAAATTCACGCGAACACAAATTTTCAGAGTGTGATTTGTAACTCAGAAACAAATGTTTCGAAACGTGCTTACTTACTTACGTATGTGGCGACTAGAATAGACATTCTTATCTAGTGTACGACTTGTAAGCCAGGTAATGATTTGCTAGTGTGCATTATGAATATAAGAATTATTTATACATAGATGAATTTAAATTACATTTTTCATTTGTTCAATTACAGCATTTTATAATTCACAATTTTTCTAATTTTTCAATTTTCAATTTCTTATTTTTCGCACGTATATCGCAATTTTTGTACCCTCACTGCAGACAATGATAAGTCAATGGATATGGAAATTTTAGTCAGGTAAGCTAACTTACATATGACTTCACCAAACATTTTTTTATGTTGCTGCGAAAAGTGCTGCGAATTAAAAACAGATAACAGAAGCAAAATTGTAACTTTCTGAAGTCGTCCGTCTCGGAAATGTAGTAGAATCGATTTTTTGATTAATTGGCCAATTTGTGTATATGGTACCCTAAGAGGCTTACAGTGAAATCTATTTTCATGCGCAGTATTAAATGCCTGATATGAGCTCAATTATACTGAATATTTTACATTTGAATGAAATATACGAGTGAAGGAATATATGAGTAAAATTATGTAATTTGAACGAGAAGTACCGGAGAGTTTGTAGTCATTTCGTCATTTTTTTCATATTTCGCCCGGTATTATAATAAAATATAATTGTCGAAAATTTTGGTAACTTCAAGTTTCGAATAAGAAATTACAAATTTCAATAAATCAAACTAGAATGGACATGGCAACGTCGCCCATTTTTGTTTTCAAAATATAGATTACCAAACGTATGATATGTGGAAAATTTGATCGAATTTGGTATAACCGTTTGGAAGATATCGAAGTATCGGGTTAAATCGTCGTCGTTTGTATACAAAAAACCAGAAGAGGCGTGGTTAATTGGTAGATTTTTCTCCTATATTGTAAATAATTATAAAACAATGTAATGGATAATAACCTCAACTACTACAGATGACAAATTTCGAAATATATGTATGTCAATTTTTATGGGAAGTAAAAGAATGGATGCTGCAATTTACTCCATTTTCAATCTATGACTCTATTTTGGCAAAGACCGAACAAATGCCAAATTTGACTAAATTAGTGCAACCGATTGGAAGATATGAACCCAAAAACAGGTTTTTAATCGGTCGATAATTGTAAGTCTTACCAGGAATTATGAAATAATGCGAAGGTAAAAAATTTAGATTGCTGCAGGTTGCTGATAACGAGCTACATGGATGGAATCAATTGTCGGAAAAGCGGTCAATTTGTATGAGAGATTTATTAACCTTCTAAGTCAATTGAGAAATTTCATCTGGCTAGCTGGCTGCTTAGTTGTTAGACACTATAAGTGAAACTTCTTAAAACTTGGCACCGCCTCATATTTTGTCGAATCATAGCTAGGGATTGTAATTTGGCTACATCGGTCCCACTACCTGGTTTCCCAAAACTAAATTATTTATTTTTAACTATTAGTTTTTAGACTGAGTCAACCTTAGTTTTTGTCCATAGTATTGCTTTAGAATGTTTGGTTTGGTAAAATTTAAAAGACTATTTAACGACATCCCTTCTGGTACCTCCTATGCAGCTGCGCTGATTTCATTCAAATTTGGCACTCGTCATGTGTGCCATAAACATAGTTCTGAGACTAAAAATGGAAGACATTGACACAGTCATTCTGACTCCTCCTATACGAAAGGCTGTAGCCTCAAAATACTTGGTAAAATATGACAAAAACCAATTTGACATTATCAGTATACCTCAGTACAAATTAGGAAACATCAGCTTTTTATTAAACTTAATTTTGCGAATAAAATACGTCTTTCATTGGGCGTCAATTCACAACTTTTGTTGATAAGAACTTAACGATTTACCATGCTCCCACTGGCGCTATCCACACTTTTGCAGCAGTGCAAAAGAATGTTGGGTGAAGGTATATTTAAGTCAGTTCAACCGATTGAAATTTCTGTACTAGTTTGCATGTTGCACGAAGATACTTTATACAACATAGAAAACTAATTTGCACTTTGCCATTTCATATTAGTGTTGTAAACATATTTACTGCTTTTAGTACCTTTAGTGTCTCAAAAGAGTAGCACAGTTCTTGCAGCTATGCGGTTTTTGCAATACTTGCTACAACCGAAAAGTTTTCAATCTCACTACTTGCATCATTTTTGTTTTCTCTGACTGAATAATGTTCGGAAAAGTATTTATTTTATGCTGTCGACGGAATCCATTTAATTGAGCTTATTTTTTTGGGTTAACTCCTACGTGGAGCTGTCTAATAATGACCAAATAAGTTTTTGATGCTAACAATTTAAGATAAAGCTGTAAATTAAGTGTTAACTTATGTTAAGGGAAATTAAAACTGAATAACGGATGCGTCCGTTCTGAACACGTTTAAGTATGAAAAAAGTCTTACTTAAAGCATAAAACAGCCTGGCGTATGAATAAGAAGTAACGGTTGTCGAAATTGAAATCATAATTGAATATATTTCTTTTCCGTATCCCGGAAGCAGAAACCAATCAGAATTTCGTTCGATTTCTTTGCGGTGACGAGACGAGTTTTCATCTGGATCACAGAGTGGAAAACGCTTTCGATTATAAAACGAATATTTTTTAGAAACAAACTGCGGACGTTATGGTATCCCTATCTACAGGGTGGCGCAATAGAACGTGCACATTGCATCATCTTTTTTTGGGGAGTAGAAAAGGCGCGGGCGGGGGGCGCCTACATCGTTGGGTTGGTGGACTCATAGAGTTTTAGTCGCTATGAATCACTTCGACGGAAAGCGTCGCGCATTTTACGAGAACTCTCGTTCATATATTGCCACTAGGCGACTATATTGTGCTGAATATGGACTACGGCGAATTAGTGAAGCTCCGAGTGCTAATTTAATTAAACTATGGGTGAAGCGTTTTGAAGAGACCGGTTTAACATTTAAACCACAAGCAAATGGTCGCCCAAGAACATCTAGGACCGAAGACAATGTTGAGAGAGTTATGGAGTCAGTACGAGGAAATCCACAAATGTCGACTCGCAAGAGATCGTCTGTCTTACAATTATCGCGACGAAGTTTGCAACGAATTTTAACATTGGATCTTAAACAGCATCCATATAAGCTACAATTAACACAAGAATTGAAATAGTCTGACTTCATAGGAAGGCTCGCATTTACTAATGAAATGCTTAATCGATTTTCCAATTTTGACAATATCCTTTTCTCTGACGAGGCTCATTTCCTTATGAATGGGTTCGTAAACCGTCAAAATTGTCGTTACTGGAACAGTGAAAATCCCAAAATCAAACACCAGAAACCATTGCATAGTCCTAAAGTGACAGTATGGGCAGCAATTTCTGGCAGAGGAATAATTGGCCCTTTTTTCTTCGAAAATGCGAGGGGCCAAAACGTCACGGTTAATACGGAACGCTATGTTGAGATGTTGGACGGATTCTTGGCTCCAGAAATTGAAAGTTCAAGAATAGTGAATTCCAGAACTTGGTTCCAACAAGATGGAGCTACATCAAGTGACTCCATGGTGGTGGTGAAGCAGATGTTCCCTGGCAGACTGATTTCGAAAAGAGGTGATATCCCATGGCCCCTACGTAGTCCAGACTTGACGCCTCTTGTCTTTTTTTTTTTGGGATACCTCAAACACAAAGTCTACAGTAATAATCCAAGAAACATCGTTCAGCTCAAGGAGAATATCCGTGGTGAAATGGCAGCCATTACGCTAGTATTACTGAAGAAAGTTTTCAATAATTTTCGTTTGCGGTTAGAGGAGTGCCGTCGTAGAAAGGGTCACCATTTAGATGATGTTATTTTAAAAAAATAAACTCCGTTTATTACTCTACAATGCCTTAGATTTATTTTAACCATACCTTTTGTATTTATTTTTTAATCTATTTTTTAAATATGCACGTTCTATTGCGCCACCCTGTATTATTGTTAGGGAGATAAAAAAATTGTTGTAATACAAATCCTGAAGCTTTTTAGCTGTAAATCTGGATGAAAAAACATTACATTCCATCTAAAATACAGAACCACGAATACCTCAGGATTTAAATATAGATGTCCATTCGCATTATTTATTATTTTGACACGGACAGCTTTTCTCCACTCAAAATTGTAACTGTCGGTCACATATCCCCGCATCAAAATGAGTCGTTTACGTTTGGACGACTTTATGAAACATTACAAACTTATTCCCAAAGTAAGTGCTGAGTTGAAATGGTGGAATCGATATTTTTCGAATGCGCTGTTAGAAATTCCATTTCGGTCAATGGTCAGCGATTAACCACTTTTAGTGGAGAGAAATTGTCACACAGCCTGCCAAATAATGTTAATTGGCCGCTCCGAATTTGGCTGTCATTTAACTCCGTTACACTATTTTGTAGATTGCCGTTTAAGATCAATGATGCGCGAATAATCCACACCTTTGAAAGCGGTATCCTCCACGCCATTCCTGAGACGGAGATTTAGAAACCGTTAACCATTTCGAAAAATTGGTACGATGTTCTACAGAGAATTGGGATAATTGTTCTTTCTAATGAAACAATAATACGGGAAAAGGCACTTAAAAAGACATATGTATTTGGATGAAGTTCAATTCTTACGTTTATAATTAAGAATTTAAACCATTCCAGATTCGTAAGAATCAATTTTTAAAATCGGGTATATTGGAATATATAGCAATCGTTGAAATTTAAATTGTTTGAAAATTTATATTGTCATAAATTTTAGGGACTTGCATCCAAAACTTTTAACTAACTTGAAGTATTATTTCAATATAATAAAAATAATTTGTACTAAACTAAATTGCCATTTGAATTGAAAGGGCTGGCCAAATAATAATAGGTTATGGCCGACAACGGGGAAGTTTCTTTCAATGGAATACCACAGTTTAACGGCTGTGGATTTGACGACTGGCAATTCCGGGTTCGGGTACATTTGGATTCACTGAATTTGACCAATGTTCTTTATAGCAACCCACCAGCAGAAAGCGCAGACAGTTCCGAGTTTTTGGCAAAGGACAAGAAGGCTATGGAACGATTGGTATCATTTGTACATAATGATTGCTTGGGTTACATACGAGAAAATACAGCAGCAAAGGCAATGTGGGAGAGTCTACAGGAAGCGTAGTAAGCCAACTTCTTGTTCGTAAGCAGCTAGCAACGCTTCGCATGAGGGAGGGTGGTACGGTAATATCACATTTGATGTTATTTGAGGGTTTGGTGTGAAAACTTAAATTGGTCGGAGGCACATTAGAAGAAAGTGATATGTTGGCGCAGTTATTTCTGACACTGCCTGAAAAATTCGATCCCTTGATAACAGCATTGCAGAACATTTGGGATAATAAGCTAACGTATAATTTGGTAAAGGAAAAAATAATTGCAGAAAAAACTAAGCTCAGCGATCGCCATGTAGAAGAAACGCAAGAAAATATACCGTTTTCTGGAAAGAAGCATATGAAGAAATTTTCAAAATTTAAGGGAAAGTGCTTCAAATGCAACAAATTTGGTCATCGTGCAAAGGAATGCCTGCAAAGTGAAGCTCGATCGGCAGATGGTGGAACTTTCAGCAAAAACAAAAATGTTTGTTTTATGGTTAGTGGAATTTCAAAAAAGGTTTCTCAATCCAAACTTACATTTAAACTGAATTCAGGGGCAAGTGACAATATTGTGAATGAAAAATGGTACTTCGAGGAAATAACAAAACTGAAGACACCAATTCTAATAAACGTTGCGAAGGATGAACAAACACTTAAAGCAAAAGCATCTGGAAAAATTAAGGGCACGAGCAATGTTGGTGTTGATTTAACTATAAAAGATGTCCTGTATGTTCCAGAGCTAAGGGTCGATTTGCTATCAGTCAGGAAGTTGGCCAGTGCAGGCCTTGATGTGCAGTTCTATAAAAGTAAAGCGACAATTAGGATGAATGGAGAATTGGTTGAAGCTGCGAATTTACGTGGTAGTTTGTACGAAATAAAAGTGAACACGAATCAATATTCTGCAAACATTTGTAGTTCTCAGGATGCCATAAACGTCATGGTCACATTGGACAGACGGCATTAAATGATATGGTGCACAAGGATGTAGTAATGGGTATGAATATATATGATAGCAATTTTAATTTCTGTTATGCTTGTGTAGAAGAAAAGCAATGCCGAGATCCATTCAATGGGAGTCGTAGAAGAGCAACCCGTCCACTGGAAAGAATTCATTCTGATGTCTGTGGTCCTATTGATCCACTAGGATGGGATGGATCTCGATACTTTGTATCATTCATTGACGATTTTTCTCATTTCGGTATGATATACAAGGTGGCCCAATAAAACGTGCATATTAAAAAAATAGATTAAAAAATAAATACAAAAGGTATGGTTAAAATAAATCTAAGGCGTTGTAGAGTAATAAATAGAGTTTACTTTTTAAAAATAACATCATCTAAATGGTGACCCTCTCTACGACGGCACTCCTCTAACCGCAAACGAAAATTATTGAAAACTTTCTTCAGTAATACTGACGTAATGGCTGTCATTTCACCACGGATATTCTCCCTGAGCTGAACGATGTTTCTTGGATTATTACTGTAGGCTTTGTGTTTGAGGTATCCCCACAAAAAACAAGGTCAAGAGGAGTCAAGTCTGGACTACGTGGGGGTCATGGGATATCACCTCTTTTCAAAATCAGTCTGCCAGGGAACATCTGCTTCACCACCGCCATGGAGTCATTTGTTGGAACCAAGTTCTTGTTGGAACCAAGTTCTGGAATGCACTGTTTTGAACTTTCAATTTCTGGAGCCAAGAATCCGTCCAACATCTCAACATAGCGTTCCGTATTAACCTTGACGTTTTCGCCCCGCGCATTTTCGAAGAAAAAAGGGCCAATTATTCCTCTGCCAGAGATTGCTGCCCATACTGTCACTTTAGGACTATGCAATGGTTTCTGGTGTTTGATTTTGGGATTTTCACTGTTCCAGTAACGACAATTTTGACGGTTTACGAACCCATTCATAAGGAAATGAGCCTCGTCAGAGAAAAGGATATTGTCAAAATTGGAAAATCGATTAAGCATTTCATTAGCAAATGCGAACTTCATCGCGATAATTGTAAGACAGACGATCTCTTGCGAGTCGACATTTGTGGATTTCCTCGTACTGACTCCATAACTCTCTCAATATTGTCTTCGGTCCTAGATGTTCTTGGGCGACCATTTGCTTGTGGTTTAAATGTTGAACCGGTCTCTTCAAAACGCTTTACCCATATTTCAATTAAATTAGCACTCGGAGCTTCACTAATTCACCGTAGTCCATATTCAGCACAATATAGTCGTCTAGTAGCAATATATGAACGAGAGTTCTCGTAAAATACGCGCACGCAAAATGCGCGACACTTCCCGTCGAAGTGATTCATAGCGATTAAAACTCCATGAGCCCGCCAACCCAACGATGTAGGCGACCCCCGCCCACGCCTTTTCTACCCCGCAAAAAAAGATGATGCAATATGCACGTTCTATTGCGCCACCCTGTATCTTATGAAGAAGAAATTCGATACCTTCAATGCATTTAAGGAATATGAGGCTCAGACAACAACAATGTTTGGTACTGCAATTTCTATGTTCACAGTCAATCAGGGTCGAGAATACTTCTCGACAGAACAAAAAGCATGGTATAAAACTAAAGGGATTCAAGTAGAACCAACCGTAGCATACACGCCACAACAAAATGGTGTTGCGAAGCGATATAATCGAACTGTTTTTGAAAAGGTTCGAACAATGATTTACAATCAGGAGCACCGAAATTTCTGTGGTTCGAAGCAGCTCTTAAAGCCATGAAAGAAAAAAGCTCTGAAAGGTCCTGTAACTCCGGCAGAACTTTTCTATGGATCAAATCCAAATTAGAGTGTTTGGGTGTAAATCGTACGCATGGATACCTAGTCAAAAACGAATAAAATTATACTCCAGGAGTTGTAAGTCCGTTATGGTTGGCTATGCACATAATGGGTACTGGCTTTGGGATGTTAAAACGCATAAGGTTTTCACGGCGCGTGATGTGAAGTTCGACGAGAAATGTTTTCTGTACAAGTGTAAGCCAGAAGAGAAAACTCCACTTATAATTACGAGTTGCCACGAAAAAGAAGGGGATAATGAGTTAATTGTCGTGACAAATGAATGAATTGATGCTGACGGTAATAATGGTCAAGTAAATAGAGAGCAGTAGGATTTCGAAGATGAAGTAGAAGATTTAGTTGCTGCACTGCCTTCTCAAATAAATAACAATAATTCTAGTGATACTACTGGTTTTTTAACTGGATATGAGGCCACATCTGCTTCAGATCTTCCTACCGAAGTTCCGGAAGATTTTTCAAAAATTGTAAGACCAGATATTTGTTTTCCCGCTGGATATTTAGGACGTTTTCAGCAAAACCAATCTGATGAACATTGGCATGCATTAAAGATACTTAAAAGGGAGAAAGGCGTATCAACTTATATTTGAAAAACAACAAAAACAAACCCTAGTTGGATTTGTCGATGCAGATTAGAAAAGTGATGCAACGGATAGGAAATCTGTCAGTGGTTATTTGTTTCAAGTTTATGGCTGTACGATTCCTTGGTCAAGTAAGAAACAAACGAACTTCGTCAAGCGAAGCCGGGTACGTTGCTGCTACAACTAATTAAATTTGGCTGCGAGGACTGTTGCAAGATCTTCATCAAATTGAAAATGAATTTGTTACCATATACGAGGATAACATTTCAATGGAAACTAAACGTTCAAAACATATTGATGTTAAGCATCAGTTCATACGTGACCATATTGAAAAAGGAAATATTAAACTTGAACAAATCAGTACTGATGAACAACTTGCTGATATATATACAAAATCTTTAGACGTTGCAAAATTCAAGATATTTTGCAAGAAACTGGGTTTAAACGATTGAGAAGGGGTATTGGAATATATAGCAGTCGTTGAAATTTAAATTATTTGAAAATTTATATTGTCATAAATATAAAAAAGTGACTTGCTTCCAAAACTTTTAACTAACCTGAAGTATTATTTCAATATAATGAAAATAATTTGTACAAAACTAAATTACCATTTTAATTGAAAGGACTGTAAAAATAATAATAGAGTATCAATTAAAGAAGTGATGTGGAATTTGTAAAATGGAATTCTTTAAGTACTGATTTACTCATTTGTGATTTAATTTTCTTCTCATTTCTCACAAATTATTGAATTTGAATATAAAAATCCTTGCTATGAGAAATGTTAATGAAAATTAATAAAAAAAAAAAACACTTTACAGGCGAAGGACAATTACTATATTTTGATAAGTCATATTTTGTGTTTGGTGGATTGTTTGGTATCCGCTTTGAACTTATTAAAGATATTATGGGACTTACTTGTCGTCGTATAAGTGTGTCTTCTTTTGCAATTCTCTAGCATTTCCACATCTCCAAGGCAGTCTCCAGGGCCACTAATCATCTCAATATGGTTAATCCAGGTGCTTGACATCTAAAATGAAGGAACATACAAGATAGTTTATTGCAATGTTAAAATGTAATACGCGATTGCTTTTTAATGCATTAAAATATTTGGGGAAAAAACAACAGATAGTAAAGAACGGTATATTAGAAATATAAGGTGAATTAAGGTAATGAGGTAGCATTTGAATATATTTCATCGGTGACGTAAGATTCCAAAAGCTTTACTTAGCTCTTTCGGAGAATTTTCAGCGAACATCAAGCTAAATTCGTCCAACATTTATCATGATGGAATAGTAAAACAATGGTATCATGCTGCAACAATAGCATTCCGTACATCGCATGCGTATACAATCACCTGAAGGAATGACTAGGATGTAGCACTTAAGGTACCAACTATCTAGCTAAATTTAGAACACATCATGTGTTTGGTGAACTTAGCTCAGGGTATGAAAATTGACTACAGTAGAACTCCAATTATCCGAATCAATTGGGACCGGACCACATTCAAATAATCAAAAATTCGGATAATTGGATTTTTTCTGAAAAAAGGGGATTTTAAAGTAAAAGAGCTTATTTTTGGCATTGTATGCATTAGTAAAGTAAAAATAAGTAAAAGTACATAAAAAGAATATATGTGTTTCCTATACATCTCGGTCAAAGTAAGCTGTTTTATCGTCCTACCTTCGCGGAACGAAAGACAAAAGCGATTCGGATAATCAGCGATTCGGTTGATCGGAGTTCGGATAATTGGAGTTCTACTGTACTTTGCCATGCTCTTCAAGTTCTTCCCAAAAAATTTATCGGTTTATTGAAATTGAATATTCACCCAGCAAACTCTAATTCGTATACTGCATTAGCTTACAGGTTTGTCATGTGCATTAAATTCTAATGATTGGTAAAATGCGAAAAAATTGGCCGAATAACCACAACTTCTCTGATAACTCCCTTACAACTCAGAGTTATATTTTTGATTCAGTTGTACTAAAATCAGTATAATTTAGCAATCATCTGGCATTTGATAAACTTAATTCTGCGGTCCATATTTTGATATAGCGAACATAAAATTGAGGCATAAAAACCAAGTAAAACTAAACTAACTAAATTTTGCTTATATAATATATTCAGAATATGTACGAGCACTATTAAGTAGCCTGCATAAAAAATGGTACATGTTTTGATATGGCTTCCATAAATAACGTTTCCACAAAAATGTGAGACACGGTCTGCCTGTCCATGTTTTCGTATAGAGACCAAGCAAATGAATCATCCAAATCTGGTTTTGCTACTTCCACACATTGTTGGTTGCATCACAATTTGGTTACGTTAAATGTGCAGTGCAACAGAAATGGAATGATAAATAGCTAATTTCTTATCAAATACGACGAAAATTAACGCAAGATAAAAAAAAAAAAAATATGAAATTATAAACTACCGAAAGGGACGGAGCATTAAAATCCTTTTTCATTCTCGGAGTTAAGTTAACTAAGCCAATGTTGTATTCGAAATTATGCTGCATTTAGTGTAATTGAATGAAAGGTATAAAGGTATGGGTCCGCACCATCTGCAAACCACACATTTACCATACACTTGGATCTCCCTCTTAAGTAAACCACAAAAATATATTTGTACATACAAAACTAAACACATTATTATTTAAACAACTTATTTCTAAATAGGCTAAACTCTATCCTTGTATTAGATCAGCACAATGATTTGAGACTGGCGATTTAATCTACTTAAATCAATACTATTCTTAATGAATGAACAAGATCACTTAAGATGGTCACCTGTGTCAAAATTGATCAGAAAAAAAGATTGATTTAGAAAGAAGAAACGATTAAATCTGTTTTTCGGTCTGTTATAAGTGGTTAAACATTATCACACTAATCGCATAAAAGAATTACAATAACTCAATAATTTTGTTATGTATTTGTTGCACTTGTTGCCTTACTCAATTTGTTACTCTTTAGGCTTTACTATTTCTACATGATCTATTTAATTAAAAAACTCAAAATCTTAAAATCACAATTCTCTTTCCGTTCATAGGACTTATTTAACTCAGAATTACATTCCTTCCTTCCTCGTTAACAAATTAACTAACTCTTGAAATTGTTTCTTTGGGATAGCGCCAATAACACTACCAATCAGTATCGAAATTGCATTTAGATGAACTGAATTTAATTTTTCATTTTCAATTCATTTATTAATCAATCAATGCCCATGAATTATATTGCTTAAATCAATATCCCTAACGCACACCTTTCCAACAAAATCACATAATCAAATATTATGAGCGTAGATTGTTAGTGAAAAAACAAAAAGCAAACAAACCAAAACTAATCGTAATGCACATGAAAAGCATAATACTGCATTGACTTTCGTTTAAAACTTCAAGGACTAACTGAGAAATTCTGAGAAATAATCTTTCCATAAGAGAGGTGTGAGAAGATTCAATACAAATTTGTGCATTTCTGCTAGAATATAAAAATGTGAAATAATCTTACGGTATAATTATAATAATAATATAAATACGAGTAATAATTATACCGTCCTATTGGCTTGGTGCAATAGTATGAGCGGCGGTGCCAGAAGTAACATCGCAATGTTGTGTAATGCAATACAATTGGCAGAAATTTGGTCAGTTTGCATGTGACTTAGCTTAGATTTATTTCAAGACATTCCAAACACATGATATATGTTAAATTCCATTCAATGCAACTACTTGAAAGATATGAAGCTGAGAATATATGTGGGGGACACCAGAGCGGGCGTAGATTCTTAACGGATTTCCCTCGTATTTTATCAAATTTTACAATTTAATGCAATGGACAAAAATATAGACTATTACAACCTACTAATTACAAATTATAAAGAAATGATTACATTTCGGAAAAATCGGAAGCAGAAGGGGCGTGGCAATGCGGCCCCTCAATTTCAGACTTTATTTCACAAACCTTTAACATGAGTTATATGTGATAAGCCCACCCCTGATGATTATGACCAACTTATTAATTCATTGGGTGAATGAACTTTATATAACTAATGCATTGTCAAGATAAATTTAACACAAGTTAATTTTAAAAGCAAAATAATAAAGTTCAATAAACTAGAATTTTTCAAAATAATTCAAGAAACTGCATTTTGGCAAATTCTCATTAATTCATGTTACAAATAAATAAGTTCAACAAACTGCATTTCTGCAATTTGATGAACTTAATTTAATAAGTGTGTTAAACTTTGTTCACTTTGCAAACAAAGCAGAAAAGTAAAACAGTAAGTATATAATGATTGTTAAGAAGAAACGTAAGTTAGTTTTGGTTCCACCTCTTTGGAATCGAACGTTTAATTAATTAATAAAAAAAAATAGTAAAAAATATTTTTTTATATTATTTACAAACAAATAATTAAATTCATGTGCCAAATGTGAGGACAACAAAAAAATAATATAAATCTATGAATTTATAGACCATTTGTGCGGGAGGTATCAGAAAAGCCATGTTTATTTGGTTTATTTTTTATAATTTTTTCAAGCAGTATAAACAAATACCCGTAGACAAGAATTTAGTTGCTGCAGTATACGAGTTAGGGGTTACAGAGAAACAATTTAATTTCGGAAAATCGGTCAATTTGTGTGGAAGGTATTAGAAAGAGTGAGTCGACATTGCCCGTTTGCAATTTCTACCAAACATTTGACCGTACCAAGAAGTTTTATATAGATTTACAGTAGTTATCGTGTCCGCCAGCCATGCAACCAGATAGATGGACATCTTTCAATCGCGTTAAAAAGTCGTAAAACACATTCGGCCAAAAGATAATTGATGTTTTAGAAAAACAAAGCTCCCTCTTCTATGGAAAACCATAGGCATGTGGTGCCATACACACAGTGTGCTGCAATTATGGAGAGAACACTTCTACAACATATTTCTATAATATAGTTCTATAATACAGGATGTCCGTCGAGACGGTGTACATACTACCTTGTTTTGCCGCTATTTTGGTAAACATTAGTCTTATCAGTTCGTATTTGGCAGTCGTGAAGTAGAGACGTGGCAAATTTAATATGGAAAAATATTCGATAAACAAACGTGTTTTAATCGTTAAAACATTTTATCAAAATCAATCATCGATTACCGTAACGATGAGAAAGTTACGTGAAATTTTTGGGAGAAACAGCGTGTCAAAAAGGCGCACTATTTATAGTGTAGCGAATGATTTCGAAGAAAGAGGGTCTGTAGCTGATAGGGCCAAGCACGGACCACAACGTACTGCAAGATCGACTGAAAACAATGCTGTTGCTCAAGAAAGTGTTCAAAACAATACATCAACCTCAATTCGACGCCGTGTTCAGGAGCTTTGTGTTCAAAGAACAGCTTTGACCACAATTTTGCACAAGGATTTGCATTTGTTCCCATTTAAGATGCAGTTGACACAAAAGCTTCTTCCACAAGACCATTTACGCCGCCGTACATATGCTAATAGGAAATGAAAAAATCATAATGAGTGACGAAGCACATTTTCATTTGAATGGATATGTGAATAAACAGTATAGTCGGTTTTGGGCAATGGAAAACCCTCAAATTATTCATCAGTCACCCTTGCATCCATTAAAAGTGACAGTCTGGTGTGCAATTTGGTTAGAAGGAATCATTGGAGCAACTCTAACAAAATATTCGTGATGAAATTAATGAAATACCGCGTGAAATGTGTGAGAATGTAATGAAAAATGTGCTCAAGAGGGCTTGCTTTTGTGAGGCTAACAGAGGCGGACATTTATCTGATATTGTATTCCATACATAATAGTCGACATTAAATAAAACATTTATCAACATAAGATCAATTCCCTTTCATTTAATCAAAAATTATAAACAAACAAAGTAGTATACCTTCCCGACGAACACCCTGTACATGGATGGCGGTGCACGTACAAAAATCGAGCAAATGATAAATGGCTGCCCAGCACGTACCCAAATTTAAATTACAATAAGTAAAATCCCAAAAAACAGATTTAGACATGGCGGCTATTTACCAGATTCTTTCATATATTTTGTAGATGATTGTGAGAATAACTGGAGGGAATGCGGTTGGTCCATCCTTAACAAATGCCATATGTTACTTGAGTGCACTGCTGATATATACATCAATAACAGAACACAGCAAGTTGTTGCTGCAGTCTCCTCAAACATTGAGATGTTTGTTTCCACAAACAGTTTATTGCTTTCAGTTGAGACGTTAACAATTGAAATTTTGCAATGGTAAATGGTTTCATATACATTGACTCCGCAATCAATAAAACTAATGATGTCAGCTGGCAAATTATCAGAAGAGTATTGCTTTGGAACTATATGTTACTATGGGCTCAGCAAACAATTTAATGACAAAGCCTTTTCTCTATATACATTATGATCCCATCTTTCTTAAGAGATGGCATACACACTTTCCATATGATCTGTATATTTTCACACTGAATCATGAATACATGTCGCACAACTACGTCCTAAAAGCTTGTGGCGACACAAAAAAGAAACTATAGAATTAATTTTGCAACGAAAATAACTAATAAAAACAAATTTTGGGTAACAGAGAGTGACAACTTGTTTAGCAAAACTATGTCCTGCAAGACGGCTTTTAATAACTTACATGATCATAAACCTCTTTGGATATTTCAACTTCACCAGTCAATAGGAAATAAACCATTATTGGAGTGTTGCCTTCCTTGATCAGCTTTCTACCAGGACTTATTACCATAAACTTAACACATTGTGCCAAACGGGCACGGACTTTCTACATTGCACATAAATAATTGATACATGACATCACATGTTAATTTCCGTAGAAAATGCCAAAACACATAGAACGCGTGGGTTTTCACTTATATACGATCGGACACACTGTGCAACTGTGGGCTACTTTACATCGCGGTGGACCGTCGTGACGAGTTCTATGTATGTCGACATTTAACACGCATTACCGGAGGAATTTTCGAAAAACATGTCAAATTTGCCATCAACGATACCAAGTGTTTTCTCTCCTCGACAGTGCGTAGTGTGTGAGGTGTACGAATCAGCGCCTTTTCCTGTAATATCAGACTGTTAAAAAGCTGTGAAAATGGTTGAAAAATATCATTTCTATCTCACCGCCAATGCTAAAAGACCAATTTTGCGCTGGGTTCTAACGAGCATCGCTATATTTTTCTTAACATTTAAAGACAATTTTTGTTCTTCTGCATCCACCAGCCAAGTTCGGTTCAAAGATACGCTACGTATAAGATTCCGGAAACGTGAGCGTACCTGTTTGCGGCGCTTGAGTTCCACTGCATCCCGCGTTCGCTTTGACATGTCTGAAGTGCTCCGTTTCAGATTTTAATGAGCGAGTCTATGCAAAGAACGTATGTATACAGAATTTTTAAAGATGTGTAAATATTTTCAGTTTTGTTTGAATTGAATTTATTTAAAATGACTTTGAAATATCAATCAGCATAGAACACCTTACAACAGTTGATACCAGGAAATTAGATAAATTAAAAATTACTATTATTTCTAAAACATAAATCACAATGGAAAGTTAAAAGTCAAGGTCTATTTATATTTTTAAGAATCCGACATAAGAATCAATCATTAAATGATCATGGAAATAAACGTCAAAGATTCTGATATGTGTTTTAAGAAAACTAAAATGGTTGTCTTGGATGGCTTGTGAAAACATATATTAACAAATGAAATAACACGAATTTTTTTCGCTATTTTTCCGTGAATAAAAACTCAAGTTTTAATACGATTTAGATTTGTAAACACAAATGTCGGGGTTTTTTAATTTTTGAAATGCATTCTCTTGAGTAAAAAAAATATATATTTAGGTGGCTCTTTATTTATGACATTTAGAAGTAAAAATAAATTGTGATTTTTAAATAATTTTTGGTTTCTAAAAATAACTTTTTAACATTTTTAACTTTTGTTATAGAATTCTTAAGTATAGTTAATTTTTATCATAAAAATGAAAAAAAAAAATATAAATAATTTATACAAATAATAACCATCAAGATATTTATAAAATCCAACAACTTTTTGGAATATTTCAAGTATATGTGGGACATTTCCGTCCAGTGATTTTCTGAATCGAAAATTTATCAAATAACTGTTATTTGCTTTCCTTGGTTGATATCGTTGAATATGAAGCAATCGCCACTGAACTTCAAAACGCACATCTGAGATGTATAAAACCGAAGGATTTAATGAAACTTGCAGAAAAATGCAAAAGTTGTAAGTTGAAACTTGTGCCATTGGCATCCAAAGATAGCTTGAATAAATCCAGCAGCCAATTTGTATTCTAAAGTTTATTATCAAATCCTCAGTTCTTTATTTCGAAATGTGTTTCATAGAGGATTGCAATAATTCTTTTCAAAATCCATACTCTATACTCCTTATATTTTTCGCAAGTTTTTGAATTATGTTCTGTTAGCAATAACAAATAATTGCGATGTTGAACGATCTTCTATTAACAATTATTTATTTTTGCACATCCCGAACTAGCGCGACTGTCGGGTCGTTGTCGGGTCTGTAATGCGACCATCACACGTCAATCGTATGTAACTTCACATCAATGGATTTTTGTAGTTATCGTCAGATTTGAGTCGACTGTTTCAATGAATAATCAGCCAAAAACCGTAAGCCAATGAAGTGCAAAACCTGTTAAAGAATATGGAAGAATGCAGGAGATCCAAAGGTACCGCACACAAGAACTCGCCGATCCGTAGAAAATCCAACTAAGCCGGAATTTCTAGCCACACTATGCCATTGTTTCGGCTTGGTCGAAGGCAAAATAATTTGTTTTTATTTACTTCAATGCGTTTACTTTATACTCGTATAGAGCATTCTTGCTCTTGTTGTCAAAATTATTTTACCGTTCAGTTATTAGTTTTGCTGCATATTAAAGATTAAGCACAGCTTGTTGTAGGATCTGAATGGATCAAACAGGATCCCTTACAAATCTATTTTTAAAACAACGGCACAAAGTTTGTAGCTTTGAGTAAGCAGTTATTGTGCGTTAGTATGGTTTCATAAGGAAAGCTGTTCCCAGCATTAGTTTAATGGTTTCATGATGGATAATATCACACGTTCTTTTGCGTTGTAAGTCTCGGCGAGTGCACAACTTAAATTGTTCGAAAAATTGTGAAAACCTACTATTTACAAAATCTTCTTTTTTTCATTCTTTTATGATATTATTAACGCCGTTAGCTACATTGTAAAAATACTCTGTGCTTTTAAAAATACGCTAATATTTTGCGGCAAAGTGTTCAAAAGTCATTTGAACAAATTATGATATTTGTGACAATTCCTAAATTTTTCAGAGAAATTTTTGTTTTTCTATTCGTTGGAAAATTTAAAAACATGCAGATGTACTTCTGTCCAAATTTAACTATTACAGCCGACCCTAAGTGTCTAATTTTCCCCATGTACTTTTTTCATAATCGTATATTAAATTTTTGATTCAAAATTTCTTCTTTCACTAAAAAAAAACAGTGTATTGAATTTGTATGCCCTAAACTTTAAAATAGTATATAGGTAATTTCAATGAGTTATTATAAATAAAACAACTATATGATAAAAATGCATCTCAATTTAATTACGGTAAATGGCAAAATAAGGTTTTATTCAGAATCTTAATAATTAGATTAGCCATTAAGATTATGGCAGCTTAGGATGCCTTGTAATTTATTCTATTAAACTTGCTTTTTCGTATTCTTATTGTAAACGTGGCCATAAAACGGTATTTGATTTTAGTTTATGGTCATGTTTTCTTCAAAAATTTAGTTTCCGACATGTTCAAGTTATATTTGATTTATAACCGGGAGTCTGTAATAATTTTGTCTAATTTTCTCTTGGTTGCAGAGAAAAAAGTGCAATGCAGAACGAAACCCCCCGCTCGACTGTTAGCTAGCAACTCAATGGCTCCCATCCACATTAATATTCATTACGTACTTTTTTCTTTCATCTTTTGTAATATTTATCCAAATAGTAAAAGTATGATTCAATAATTGGTACAACCTTAATTTGAACATTATAAAGCACAGATATAGGGTGGCACACCAATTGGACTACAATAACTTTCTTTCATTTTTTATTTTTATTTTTTTTATTGTACAGAAATTTAATTTTATTGTATATAATTAATTGATTTAAAGGTGATAGACCATGCTCATTCGCGCATATGCGACACCTGATCAGAAAATTATTCATTGTGGGATCGCCTCAATTATTGTTTTAATTGACTGCTTCAATTCAGTCAAATTCCTTGGTTTCGTTCTGTACACCTTTTGCCTGAAATAACCCCATAAAAAAGGTTTGGTGCAGTCAGGCCAGGTGACCTTTGGGGGCCAAAGGGGTTAAAAACTCTTTCACCATTTTTAAATAACGGTCCCTATTGAAAGTAGCACAATTCGTGCGCCAACCTGTATATTTCATGTCTCAGCAGAGGCGTTGTAGTCTCGCTGCCATACAACAGTGGTTTTAATGGTCTGACAAAAGTCTGTGTACATATTGAATAACGATTTCCAAGCAATTAAGAATACATTTTTTTTAATATTTGTTTTCTGACTTTTTACATTGTAAAGTAATCAGAAGTCCGAATTATTTCAGAAACCAACAACGACCTCAGTATGTTAAAAATGGCTGAAGTTTTAATTCAAATTTTGTGAAAAATATCGCATTTTTACAAGTTTGACAAGAAGTATAAAAAAGATGTTGAATAAGATTGCATGGAGCAACTTTTATACAAATGATATAAGTGTGGAGAACTGTTGAAAATTAATTACCCGCAGATTAAGATTATTGCCATTCCGATTACAATTCGGACTTCTATTTGCTTCACAATTAAAAAAAATAAAATGTAAAACTTTAGAGGATAATTATTTGTCAGGATTTGTCAGGAACCCGGGGTACCATACTTTGAACTCCCACTGTGCGGCTCCACTTATATCGGGAATAGTAAGTCTAAAAATATAAGATTTCCAACGCAAACACAAACGTGAAAATTCATCAAAACCCGTCGTGTCGTTAAGGAGTGGCATAATATTTTTCCGTTTTTTTCGTTTATCTCCACTATTTTTGTACCGATTTTGCTCTACCTATTTCGCTCTTAATTAAACATTAGTCATTCAAAAATATTAGGATATAACGGAGTTCTTAGTTTCACGTATTCCTCTTGCAGTACCAAGTATTATTGTAACCATTGTGATTTAAGCATTTTAAATACACCTGACAATCCGCTACCTTATTACAAAAATTTAGCAAATATGAGAGAAACTTTTACAATTTTAATTTCAAGGTTAACATTTTAAACCAGTACGGAAATTTCAGTCAGGTGAACTGATTTACATATACAACATCCTTTGTGTTGCTGTGAAAAATTCTCACCGATTTTTGCTAAATCGGTCAACTCGTATGTGTCGTACTTTAAAGGGTATAACAGAGTAACCTACTTTTATTCGCAATACTAAACACCTGATTCGAGCTCAATTATATCGAATATAGGACAACTGAATGACAGATACAAATCTAGGATCATATAAGTTAAACAAGATAATTTGTTTGGGAGGTACCAGAATTACAACACGAACATAAATATAGCCCGTTCCCATAAAATGTTCAAAACGGTGGGCAAACGAATCGTCAATAAACCAAAGCATTGTTAGCATGGTTTTTATAAAACATATAAAAGTTTTCATCAACTACCAAAGTCTTCAAAAAACAATGTTAATATTATATATATTTTCAAAAATTGGATATTGGATCAAACAAAAATAGTAATTTTATGGTAACCCTACTAAATCCATTCGAATTATTCGTTTGCTTTTCGAACGAAATGAGTGAGTCCTTTTATGGAAACAGTTTAAAAACATTTGCGTACGAGTTAATTAATTTCTTTTATGGGAAAAGGGTATAATTCAAATTTTATATTATTGAGATATGAATGTAAATTTCTACCTAAATCGTACACGGCTCATCAATAAATTTTGTCCGCGAATGATTTCTTTTGTTCATGCAAATTGATCGTATTTCCATTCTGCCAGATTTGGGGGACAAGAATTTCGTTTTGAAAAGAATTAATGATTTGCAGGCCATTTATAAGAGTATGAATTTCGTCGCGGGTTTAGGTTTCATTACAAATTCAAAACTAGTTTTGGCCCTCAATAAGTAAGGCGTTTTGACTGAGGTTCATAAAAATGCCCATAAAAGTCGTAATTTTTGAAGAGATTGTGATCGGTTTTTTTTAAATTTAGCACCACAGATATTTTTCTAAACAATATTAGTTTTTCGCCGTTTCCAATGTAGTAAATAGGTTAAAAACGTTTTCATTAGACTGGAAATAAATCCTAAATCAGTTGTTACTGCATTAGGGCAAAAGGTATGCATACTCAGTTCAGTTCAGTCAGGGATCATAATTATTGAAAAAAATACTATATTGTTCTTACAAAACTGTGTTGCACATCCCTTGGTTGAAAAATTCGCAAGATTTTTTTCGGGAATAAAGACATTTAAAATTTGCTAAAATTTTAAAAATCTTGCTTAGTTGTGCATATTTCAATCGTTGTATTTCGAAATATGTAGGTGCTTGATGTCCATTTATAATGCCTTTTTAGACATACTTTAAAGCTACGGAGTAAATGTCTCCCTCATGCTCATGCAGTTTTTATAGATGTGAAATTTCTTGAAAAGTTAAAAGTGCAAGTAAAGAAAGATCGTAAAAGTCCTGATTACACGTTTATCATTTGGTGCTGGAATATTGGAATATGTGGACATTTTTTTTTCTTGTTGCTAATTTTTATTTTAAGACTCAATAGTAACGATTATTTATTGGCTGATAATAACACATAGATATAAAATACATCTATACAACCACATTTATGCAGGTGGACCTCAAATCGCCCTAGTCGACTCAGCGATTTTTGTCTGTCCGAATAACGTTCATGTGCTTTTGTGAACATACGGATTGCAACCGTAATGTTATTTCAAAGAAAAATGTAGGCTAAGATGTTGACATTTTCTTAAAAATGGGGGATATCGGTCGTTTCTTTAATAGACGTACTCAAAATAGGATACCCAAATTTATGGCATACAAAAATTATATTTGTGACAAAACTTTTGTGACGGAAAGATTTACGTGTATAGAAGCCATTTAAGAAATAGGTCATATGGGCCGGTAAAAAACACTGCGAAACTTGACCTGAAGAACAACAATTAAGAACGATCATTCTAGGTTTACTTTCTACACTCCAGTCGCAAGCTTTATTTCAAATTGGATTGTGCGTTTGTTTAAGCTTGACTGCTTTTCATTCCACTAACTTCATCAAAACAGCAAAATAAGAACCAAGTATGGCGTCGTTTGTTTCTTTTTCGAAATTGTTACACTACACGGTTACAATCAAATCCGCAAAAAAATTCTGCCTGGTATCGCCAAAAATAAATTAAACAAACAGTAAAATTATTTCATCGAATTACTATCACTGAACTTTAACAAAAATTATTTTTGAAGGTGGTTCAAATGATAGAGAGAGAGGCTTATTACTAAACAAAACTATACCATCATCCAATGTGCTTTTGCCTTAATGTAAAAGCATACTCTGACTTTAACCACGATCAAAGAAGTAAAATTTTAATTTTCCGAAGTCCTCCGCTTACAGAGGGACTATTAATTTTCGCTTCTAGGAAGAAGAATGATTTTTGCGAAATTGTATTCGGCAATCATTCGTAAAACTAAACTTTTGACATTCCTGGCTAGCTAAATTACACTGAATTTGTCGCAATTCAGTGATAGATATGAAGTTAGGAATATGTATACATATAAATAAAATTATGTAATTTGTACGGATGTTACCAGAGAGGAAAGTAGATTTTCACAAATGTTACGAAGAGTTGTTATGAAATACAATTTATAAAAATGTAAATTTAAATAATAATAACGAATTAAGGGTCAGAACGGAAAAATTTAATTTCCGCTGAAGATATGAAACTGATAATATATGGATCAAGTCGGTCATTTGTAATGGAGGTACCAAAAGGGGCATGGCTACTTCGTCAAGTTTCCCCAAAACTTACGGAGAATTACAACTGCCGTCTACCCAAATTATAGAGGAAGGACTGAATTTAAGAAATTTAGCAAATCGGTCAATTTGTATGAAAAGGGGTTGGTCGATATAGCTCCGGCCACGATCCGGAAAAATATTAGTTTATGCCAAAAAATCAACTACAAAATTCCATTTTGGTGATTTAGGCGTCGTATACCACACACTTAACACTTAAACTTTAAAAATATTATATCCTCTTTTCACAGACAAGAGCAAAAGACAACACCGAGTCGTGTGGGCAAGTACAAAAACTTAAAAACATTTGTTTATAGAAAAAGTTAAGAGTAGTGTGTTGTAGTACGGTAGATTTTTCACAGATGACATTTTGAAATTGTTACAATTTTCTTTAGTTTGTTTGCCGCTTTTTCAAAAATTTCTCAATTATTCTTTTTTAACAATAATTTCGTCACGGGTTATCTAAACACAACCTGGAAGTCAAAACACTTGTAGATATGCATAATATCGACATTCTGCTTGTCTCTGAAACTCATTTTACCCGTAAGGATTATTTTTCTATACCGAACTACAAATTCTATCACACAATACATCCAGATGGTACAGCACACGGATGCTCTGGAATACTTATAAGAAACAACATAAAACATCATTTGTCAAACCAGTATGCAAGGGCAGAAATACAAGCCACAACAAAAGTGGTTGAAGATTAGTCCAGTCCAATAAGTATCTCCGCTATATATAGTCCCCCCAAACACAAAATAAGTTGTAAAATGTACAAGGAGTTTTTCAAAACACTTGGTAATACCTTTGTCGCAGGTGGCGACTACAATGCCAAAAACACCCTCTGGGGCTCTAGGCTAACAACAACAAAAGTCCGTCAACTTGCGCAACCAACTTATTGGCAAAAATGGAGTTGAGCAGTTTAATAATATTATCCAACAAGCAGCTTGGAATTCTACCCCTTTGAATGAAAAAAAATATACCCGAACAGAACAAAGTTTCATCGAGTATAAGAGAGAAAGTGGCTGAAAAGAGAAAGGCAAGGAAAAGTTAACAAAAGAACTCAAAGAGATCTTAAGTGTAGAGGATAGTAGAAAAACTGATAGAGATCTGGAAAATTTAGATGAAAATGCAGCTACCGACTACTCTCTATATAAAGTAATAAAGCGTACGAACAAGGCCATAAAACACGATCCCCCTATTCGAACCTTACAGAAGACATGGGCTAAACGTGATTCTAAAAAAGCTGAAACTTTCGCAGAACATATGGAGAAAGTGTTCATACCTAATGAACAACATGGTAATGACACTTTTTTAAATGAGCTGCACAACTTTCTAAATGAAGATTACCAGATGGACTTGCCCATTACACAATTTACCCCCTGCGAAGTTAAAAATATAATTGCTGATTTAAAAGTCTAACGTCTTAAAAGAATTGCCTCAGGAAGACTTACAGCTTCTAACAAGAATATACAATGCAATCACATTCCGCCGCAATGGAAAATATCATAGGTGAAAATGATACGAAAACCAGGAAAACCACCTTAAGAAACCTTCTCTTATAGGCCCATAAGCCTTCTACCTATACTATCAAAAGTCCTCGAAATTTTATTTCTCCGAAGATTAAACCCTACAATAGAGTAAAAAAAAAACTAATACCTGATCACTAATTTGGTTTTAGACAGGGACATGGGACGATTGAACAGGTTCATAGATTAGTTGAACTGATAAATAAATCTTTCGACACGAAAAAGTATTGCAATGCAGCATTTCTGGACATTTCACAAGCCTTTGATAGGGTATGGCACGAAGGTTTATTATTCAAATTGAGGAAAATGTTACCCATGAATTTCTTCATTTTTCTGAAATCTTATTTATCTGAACAAACCTTTTTTGTTAAATACGGCGAAGAGATGTCGGACATGCTTAAATCGCACGCGGGAGTACCTCAGGGCAGCATTATTGGTCCTACCATATATCTGATTTTCACTTCGGATCTACCCACAGAAGAAGGGACTCTTATCGGAACGTTTGCAGACGATACAGCTGTTCTTGCCACTGACGTCAACCCGGATCAAGCATCTAGAAATTTGCAAAAACATCTCGATACCATAACAAAATGGCTGCAGAAATGGAGCATAAAGGCAAACGAAACGAAATCAGTTCAGGTAACAGTTACACTTCGGAGAGGATGTTGCCCTCCAGTGTCTATTAATAATGTTAAAATACCTCAAGCAAATAATACAAAGTATCTAGGCATTTATTTGGACAGAACACTGACTTGGAGAAAGCATATATTTACAAAAAGACTGGCCTTGGGGCTCAAACTAGGATCCTTAAATTGGCGTTTTAATGGCAAATCCAAATTATCCCTAGATAACAAATTAAAAATCTATAAATGTGTCTTAAAGCCCGTATGGACATATGGAATCCAGTTATGAGGGACTGCAGCAAACTCCAACCTTGAAATATTGCAACGCTTTCAATCCAAAGTACTGCGAACCATTACCGGTTCACCCAGATACTTCTCGAACAAACATAGGGAATTGAAAACACCCTTCATTAAGGAAAAAGCGCAAAAATGCTCCGCTAGATACATGAATCGTATTCAACAACATCCGAATCTGCTGGCGTCCAATCTGATGAGCGAAACAGCATTATTTACCAGACTAAAAAGGAGAACCACACAGGACCTGCCTACTCAGGACAAATATAGCAGTGGGGACACTCAAAGAAGTATTCCCGAATAAAAATAAAATTTTAGTATATAAGTAAGATGTAGGCCAATGTAAATATTACTGAATGTCCAAGGACAGATTGTAATAAATACAGAATTTAAAAAAAAAAAATAGCGGTTTCGAGGAACCAAAAAGACTAAATGGGGTTCTCTTTGAATTGGAAAACAAAAGGAACCAACACGGAGGTACCGCGTAAAAACTTGTAGTAACGCTAGCCTGGTTACGTTAAATTGGAAACAGAAAGCGAAATTTGAGAATGGAGAAAGTACTGAAAATAATTTGAAACATAAAAAGTAAAATTTAAAGTCAATACTGTCCAAAAGAAAAATACAGTTCAAACTTTAAATCCATCTCGTAAAGTACCAAAAAATTGTTATTACGTGTACTCACCGGAACCTGCTCTGCCACACCGGGGGAACCGCCATTCTACAAGACATTCTTCCTGCCTCAACTACTGTTTTCTTTGCAACATTCGTTCTGCAGCATCTGTGATTACGTTTGTATATACTTTCTGCCGCACTTGTCATTTTCTCGACTGCACCAGTATTTTACCAATGCCGTCATTTCTTCAACAATTTTTTTCGGACAGACGGACTTTGAGGAAAATATCTGTATAGGTAGATAAAAATTTGATTTGCTGTATAGCTTCAGGGTAGGAGCTACATTTTGAGGGTTACGTTTCAGTTTGCTCTCCTTAGTGAATTAGAATCGGTGAAATAGCGATTTAGGGTTGAGCGCCATTATCGTGGAAATAATTTCCAAGCCAGGAAAAAAGAAAAATGCTTTGAAAACTCTTGATATAGTCGGCAGCCTAACCTAGAAAAGGAAAGCAGCACCGAACACAGACGGTTTTTATTTTGCGGTTTCTTTTGAGTATATACTTATTCATTGAAACTACACTGCAAGTAAGTGTGTGTACATGTCCAGAAAAGAATCATTTGGACCGATGGCATTAAGTGATTTGCAGAGAATTTTTGAAAATTTACCTTAAATCTCCAAACTGCCTTTGTTATGATCCATTTAAATTACTGTGAGTGAGAGATTTGAGAAAAGTAATTATTTCTATTTGGCAATATTATTATTATTTTTTTTTTTTTTTTTTTCTTTTTTGATAGTGAATACTTAAACATTTTTATTTATTCTCATTCACCGATTTTTTTATATCATCTATGAGCGTAAGCCCGGATTCTTACAACGTTTTGTAAAACAAAGATTTTAATTTATAATGTTTGTCTAAGGCAATAATATGGTAATAAGGAAGAAGGGAAGTAAATAAAGGACGAGCTTGGGACTCCAATAAAACATCGGTATGATAAGTATGGTGAATGCAAAACAGTGAACGTATTTTTGTTCCGGTTTGTCTCTCGTCGCTCAGACGTTTTTATTTCATTTTACAGAAAACTGGTATGATTTTTATCTATTTTTCAGTGACTGGCAAGTGTCAGAGCATTGGAAAGAACCACCCCATCCGCTAAAGCACAGCCGAACTAAATGGCAGAATATCAGCGCTTCTAATGATCTGCAACAAACTTCAAGTATTTTACACAGGTGACAGGTGAGGAAGCCACCATACAGTGGTTCCAACAAAAAATCGGACATCACTACTAATTTATTTAATATGTAAAAAATAAAACTACATTTTTCTAATATTGCTTTTATAGTTTTACTTTTTTTATGTTTTTTTTTTATGAAAATGGTACATATCAACATTGGAAATCAAAGAATTCAAAAAACAAAATATACTCCATATATTTATTAAGTTAAAACGCATAATCGGACACAAAAAAGGACTTGACTTTCTATTTATTTTGGTGTATTTAAATTTCATTACATTCAATGACTTTTCTTAATCTATTTTAAATTGAGCTAACCAATATAGCACAAAAACGGACTTGACTTTCTATTTATTTTGGTGTATTTAAATTTCATTGCATTCAATGACTTTTCTTAATCTATTTTAAATTGAACTAACCAATAAGCACAAACTTCCGGATCTCTTAACTCATTTAAATTATTGTACGTGTTTCTACACAATACTCGACCCAACTCATCCCATAAGTGCTCTAAAACAAATCAAACAAATCAAATCAGGCTACTGTGGGGTGGGACTTAGTAGCTTGTGGCAATGATGTACCAACCAGAGCTTTGCAACTGTAGAAGTTTGTTTTATGTCATTATCCTGATAGAAGGTAAATCTATCTAATATATCCAGTTTCTCCGCGCACTGTTTCAACTTTTTCTTTAAAATGTGTAGGTAAACATATTTGTACATATTTCCATCAAAAAAATGTAAATTACCAACACCGGTACTTGACATACGATACATCCCTAAACTATAACAGAACCTACCACCTCCATGTTTTACAGTCACTCGAGTATTTCTTTGTTCAAATTCAGTGTTGGGTTTGCGCCGCTTGAGCCATATAAAAATGCGGAAATTTTATTTTCATTATAGATATTTTTCCACTCAATATTTTACCGTATTGCAAAAATCTGGTTCTTTTGCAATACATTCCTCAGCAAACTTGACGCGCAAAAATTTATTTTTCTTTCTTTTTTCTTAGAACTCGACTATTATAGCCAAGCTTATGTAACACATTCCGCATCGTTTCAGCGCATACCGACTTATTTAAGGTATTTTGTACATATTCCTGAAGATCTATACCCAATTGTTTTGGATTTTTCTTTACTTTAAGCATTATGTGTCTCTTATCATGGTCATTTAGTATCTTTTCCTGCCCATTTATTATTCTGTTTTCCACTCTAAATTCTTCTTATCACACCGTGTGCCGTGAAACGACTTTTGCTCACTATCTCAGCAATATTTCTCACATTTCCCCTCTCCGTACAATCTTATGATGAGATGCCTCATTTCCACCAAAGTCTGTTACCAGAGGACGCCATATTTATAAGTTTCTACTTCTGCCACTAACTAAATGATACTACATAGTGTTACTTATACATGATGTTAGTAAAATTACAGCGAAAAATAAGAGAAAAAGAGGAAAATAAAAAAAACCCATTCTTCATGTCCCATTTTGCGTTTAACCTTCATTTCATTTATTGATACCAAGTAAGAAGTTCGAATTTGTTTTAAGCTGAATATACAAATAATTATATCACGAAGTAGGAGGAAAGTTAAATAAATCTCTCATTGATGTGTTTGTCCCTCCTCCCCTATTTGTCAAATGTAGGTGATAGTGTAAAAGTGGCATAGTAAACATAATAGTCAGGCAATCGGTTTGGAAACCACAAATTGATTATCGATTGTAATCGAAATTTGTCCTTCTCTAATAATTTTGTGAAAGTGTTATTTTTGCTGTCTTCCTTGTTTGAATTTTGGTTTAAATTTTGTTTTTGTTTATTTTCGTTGGGCCAGGAACGTAGATTAAGATGGATGCAGAAATTTGTCATAAGCAACATGTGGATGGTGAGGTAAGATTCCCAAAGAAGGTTGCAATCCGGTTGTTTCAAAGATTCACTTGTGACCCAGATTAACGAGCCAAGTTAAAGCGACAGTGTTTTCTATTGTAGCCAAAAGCCAGCAGTCGCAAGGAGGCTGGTCTCGTAATACCGCTACAATCTGTATTGCTCTTCTTGTTTGGTTCTATGGTCAGTGCCATTGTTCTGGATGTTATACCTATAAAGAACTGCGTATACCTGAATCGGTGGAATATACTAAGTGGCTCACCGGGAGAGGGCAATGGCACTGCAGACAGCAATACTCCCACATATGCAGTCTATGGCAAAGGCAGCAGCGAAGATCACTTGATTCATGTTGTAAATGTGCTGCAACGATTGGGCTACCACCGCGTCGCCCTTGAGGATGATTGGAATTTGCTTTGGGCCCATGACTACCCTTTCCTAAAGATGCCAAAGCTGAAGAATCTGGGAAGCCATCAGGTAGTAAATCATTTGCCTGGTTGTGGCTTTATTACCAACAAAGTAGACCTGTCGACAACGCCTCTTCCTTTTCTACCTCGTGCTTTCCGCCTGCCCTCGCAGAAGGATGACTTTTTGCGGTTCTCTAGACAGAATCCTGACGTCCTGTTTGTTCAAAAGCACAATCAGCATCGGCACATTGCCATTCGTGCACCCGGTGAAATCAGCTTGAATTCGAATGATTCATTTGTCCAAGAGTTCGTACAGAATCCGTTTCTCGTGGATGGCTACAAATTTGATATCGGCGTGTATGTGGTTATTACGTCAGTGAATCCTCTGAGGGCTTATGTCTACAACGGTGACGTCTTATTCCGATACTGTCGCACCAAATATCATCCCTTTGACTCTTCGGATATTAACAAATACGTTGTGGGCGATGACTATCTACCGACATGGAAACTGCCCTCTTTGACAAAATACTACACCGGTTTGGGAGCAAGTATGCGTGATGCTTTCGATGCGTATGCTCGTGACCAGCACTTGGACCCTTCTATTGTTTGGACTCAAGTTGAGGATATTGTGCGACGTACAATTTTGGCTAAGGAACAAGACATTGTAGGCATTCTACGATCTTACAAAACACACAATTTCTTTGATCTGATGCGATTCGACCTAATTGTTGATGATAAGCTAAAAGTGCATCTGATGGAAGCAAACATGTCTCCAAACCTTTCTTCAGCCCACTTTATGCCCAATTCTGTTTTGTACGAGCAAATTCTGTATAGCGTCCTGAACCTGGTCGGTATTGCTTCTCCTGTGACAACGGAATCACCTATGAGCGAAAGGTAAAGTTATTGTGTATACCCAACAGATTTAAAACTGATATAATTTAACATTTTGGCTTTTGGTTGGGATCCTGGCATTAATATTATACATTACAAGCATCGAAATGCGTACCGTATATATGCACATCTATCAGTATAATTTGGGGTATGTCCATTCTTACGAACGGTTCCAAAACGGGCATGGGAAAATCACGGCATTTTTCAAGCTGCCCTGATTTCCTGAATATAGTAACACCTTTGGACAGGACTTCCGGCGTGCTTCGTTCACGGTTTCGGCAACCGCACCGATTTAAGAATATTCGGTTATATTTTAAGTTGATAGAAAGGCTAATGGGTGTAATTGTCGCCCACTACGACATCCGGTGTTTGGCGGTGGAACATGACAAGGAGAAGTTACTGTAGATTTTGCAGAGACAAGAAAGATATCGATATTTGTGAATTTCTTGCTAACGTTCCAATAAGTTAGGGTTTGCCAATAAGAAAATTCGCCGTGCCTTAGACGATTTACATTTACATTACCCCAATGCCCCAAAAAAAAAAAACGAAATTATTCAGGAGAGCAAACCGTTTTATTCACTCAATATGAAATTCGTTTTTTTTTTTTTAACTGGTCTCCCAAAATATTCTTAAGAAATACATTTTATATCCGCACAGGAAAAAAAGTAATAATATATCATCTCTTCCGCTTTTTTAACTGGAATCCAATTCGTGTAAATATTTTTGCTGTGTATATTAAAAATAATAAGTAGTCCTTTTTATTTAAGGCCTGTTTGCACAGGTGCTCATCTACAAACCTCAGCAAAATGGTTAAAAAAGAGCAACACGCTGAATGCAGCAATTTTAAAGCGTTTTTTGACAAGAGTTTTATGTTATTCGTATTTTCAAAAGAGTTTTATGACAAGAGTTTTATGTTATTCGTATTGTCAAAAGTAGCATAAAACAAAAATATTAATTTTCTCTGTGTATGTAAAGACATATAATTGAAACAAGAGAGAATAAAATGTAGTTTTAATTGAAATTTTAGTATGAAAAATATTAAAATGTATGGAATTAAAGATTTTTCCTTTCTCAAGATTTTCCTTTCAATGATGGTGCGTGTATTGGGTTTGTCAGCTCGTTTGTGACAACTAAAAATACCCACCTGAAACCCTGTTAAGTATTCCTGGTACAGACCGAACCGCAGGAGATAATTTAGCATAAAAACATTTCAAAATTTGGCCTGCTACGAAAATAACCTGTCCGAACAAGGGTTGCATCCACATCGAAATATTTTGTTTCAAAAATGTTTCCATTAATTCATTAACTAAAAGTAATATTTATTGGTGGCGCACACATACTGCAAAGCATCATACTAGCTCTTGTAGCTTTTTAAAGCATCACCTTAATTATGGGCGTGGACTTATTAAATATTAGAAGAGGTACGCGACCTAGTAGGGAAATAATTATAAAAGAGCTAAATCTATTTTTGAAAAATCAATTTCTTTCAGAATTGTTTCTAATATTATCACATTTTAATCGGTAAAAGAAATCTGCAGTAGTAGTTTAGCGTTGTTACTAAAAAATATTAAAAAATATGATTTTATATTGAACATAAGATAACTCATACATAATATGTATGAGAATAAGATAAGTCATACATAATATGTATTTGGCGCGGTAATTTATCTGGTGATGTATTGATATATCGCTCACCGTCTTGTGGATTACAAATATCACATATAACAAAATTGGTCTATTATGGAAATACTTGATCCAAACTAGGGCAAACTCCCTTCTGGAATGATTAAACTTCTGCAACATTTTCCTAAACTTTTTTCTTTAGTTAAGTGAAGAGCGTGAGAGTGAGGAAATAAAAAGGTACAGCAATAGAGGTGAAGCCCGAAAATTTTACCGAAAGATAAGAAGTACAGGATATGGAACAAGGCTCCCCTCCTGAAAGGACAACGGGGGAAATCTGGTCACAGATACGCAGAAAGTGCTGCAACTATGGAGAGAGCATTTTTATAAGCTTTTACTTGCGGATGGCACCCCGAGTGAGGAAATCACCCCAATTATCGACGATGGCCAAACAGAGATCAGAACAGCAGTATTGCGGCTTAGGAATAACAAAGCTACGGGAGCTGATGACCAGCCAGCAGAACTGGTGGCGATGAGCTGATAAACAGCCTGCATCAGCTCCTAAATATAATTTGGCTCGAGGTAAATATACCCGATGATTGGAATATCAGTGTACTGTGTCTTGTGTTTAAAAAAGACGATCCAAGTGTTTTTAAAAACTATCGCGGTATCAGCTTTAGAGCTGGTAAATCAACAACTGACCAGATATTCACTACGACAATTTCTGGAGAAGACTCGTACCATCTTTTCGTCAATTATAAAACTGCCTTCGATAGCCCGATACGTCAAAAACTGTATGAGTCCTTGTTCGAGTTTGGAATTCCTACGAAGCTTATATGTCTTTGTAGGACGACGTTGACTGACACGAAGTCTTTATTAAAGATAGGCAAAGACCTTAGCGAGTCTTTTTACACCAAACGAGGACTTAAACAGGGCGACAGTCTATCGTGCGACCTCCTCAATATACTGTTGGAGATGATTATGAGGAAAGCTGCAGTTAATACGTCTTTAACTAAAGCCATATATTACTCGCATACGCAGATGACATAGACGTCATTGGCAGAAAACTGCGAGATGTTGCTGCAGCCTTCTCAAGGATCGAGAAGGAAGCAGCGAAAATGGGCCTGGTAGTAAACGAGGACAAAATAAAGTTATTGGTTTCAACGAACAAAAAGTCTACTCGTTTGGGACGCTGTGTGAACATTGACGACCATAATTTTGAAGTGGTGGAAGAGTTACCTTACGCTGTAAACAAAACGAATGATGTCAGCATGGAGATAAGGAGATTGTTTGCTAACAGATCTTACTATGGGCTAAGCAAGCAATTCAATGATAAAGCCCTCTCTCGACAAACAAAAATCCGATTGTATCAGACGTGGGTTCTACCTGTCTTGTTATATGGCGCAGAATCCTGGGTTATGACACAAGCGGATTAATCAGTACCGGCATTTTTCGACAGGAAAATAATCCGCAAAATATATGGACCCATCATCGTTAACGAAGAGTATCGGCGTCGCATGAACAATGAGCTGTATGAGCCATATGCCGACATCGGCGTGGTCAAACGCATTATAACAATTGCGTTGGCCGGGTCATGTTGTGCGGATGGACCCAAATGCTTCGGGACGGAAAGTTTTCGACAACGAGCTCGATGGATGGCGCTGAATAATGTGCGGGCCAGGACCAGGCTTTTGAAATACTATCGACACTTGGTGTGACGAATTGCAGGAGAAGCGCAGAAGATCGAATCGAAGAATTATTTTCTACGGGCGGCGTATAATAGATAAGGATATCTATTCCAGTCGCCACGTAAATAGAAGAAGAATTGATGTGCAGGGGAAACTGATAAGTATGGAAAAAAATTCATTAACCTTTTACCTGCTATCGTAAAAATATGGGATAACCATTATTGTTTTGTATTTTTATCAAAGTGTACTCTTTTATAGTTCACACCTTCAATTATGATATGAATTGATGAGTTGTGTAGCAGTCTACATCCTACATGTGAACATATAGGGACATATATCACAGCGCCAGACCCTTAGATATTTTATAATTTTTAAGGTTTTTACAGGCTTGTTGAAAGTAGATAGATATCTGAATCTGAATAAAATATATAGGAAAAACGTTATCAAACTAGAAATGATTATAAGCTTATACCGCTTTCTTCCTTATTCTTATATATATATATATACTCTAACTGACTGTATATATATATATATATATATATACAGTCAGTTAGAGTCAGTCCCTAGCATCCATTGTGTAAGGTTGTGCATAATGTCGTCGCAGAATATTATTTGCTCTCATTGTTACAAAAACATTCAAAAAGACTGTGAAATTGTATGCAAAATTTGCCTAAAAGAATTCCATAAAATTTGTGCAAAAGTAGATAATGACAGTGCGGTCAATGCCCTTTTAAGTTTTGCGAACATTGTATATAATTGTGACACCTGTCTGTTGGCCTCTTGCGATCTAGTCAAGAAAATAAGTGTGCTCACTTATGAAGTTGAGTTGGTTCTAATGCTAATTACTGCAGCAAGAAGCAGGCCCCTCAACAACTTGGCAACTATGCTCAAAACCGGTTTGAATAATAATTTAAATGCCATTAGTGGATCTCTTTATCGCCCTTCAAATGCTGTGGAGAATGTTGCTGTTGATTTGCCTGTTTGTTTATTTATTTTTTTTTTTTAGCTTATACGCTATTTAAGTTACATTGTTTAATTATTTAAAAACAAAATATATTTCACTAGCTGACCCGGCAAACATTGTTTTGCCTTCAAAGTGGTATGTTTGTCACCTACCATTATTTGATGCAATGTTAATGTGGTAAAAAAAATTAATTGCAAAAATCTCATCTCCAACGCCATCTATCACTTCAAATAAAACCTTTTAAACCTTCCGGAATACTCTACCAATAATTTAAGACCAAAATGAGCCATATCGGTCCAACCGTTCTCGAGCTTTAGCGAGACTAACGCACAGCAATTGATTTTTATATATAGATATAAGATAGATATGTAGAAGATTGCTCTAAAATTTCAGCTTAACGTATTCTACTACTTTACTCTTAAATATGAAAAAATTAATTTCTGGAGGCATTGCATTAAACATTTTAATACCGTTTTGCAACAGCAAAATCTGATAAAAATTTGTTGAACTAAATGCTACTCTAAAGTTATTTACATTTGTCAAGTTATAAGGTTGCAAATCTGAAACATATGCAAGAAAGTTTTGCATGTAAATTGGTAACAACTTATTCTTGATTTTAAAAATAAAAATAAATGCATTCATCATCAGGCGTTGGTTTACTGACAGCCACCTAAGTCGGTTTAACATATCCTTTATATGTGTTAGTCGATGACATCGAAGTATACATCTCATTGCTTTGTTTTGCAGTTTCTGCATTCTTTCTTTCATTTGATGAGTGTCAAGAAATATAATTGTGGAGCAGTATTCAAAGTGTGGTTTAATAATAGTGTTGCAAATGGTAATAGCAGCTATAGTTGATATTTTATAACGTATTCTCCGAAGGAAGGCCACTTTTTTTGAGGATTTTTTTGTTTATCATCTAGTAAGATCCCCAAATATTTTTTCCCCTTTACTTTTTCTATGGTTACTCCACTAATATGTATGTCTTCATCACCTCTTCCGTTTATAACCATTGCTTTTGTTTTATTTGTGTTGAGTTTAAGTTTGTTCATTTTTAAATATATGACTACTCTTTCCATTTCTTCATTTAAGATTCGAATGCATTCGCTAGGATTTTTACCACTTATGTAAATAAGAGCATCATCAGCAAACATACACACTTTCGCAGATGATAAAATATTTTGAAAGTCGTTAATATATATACATAAGAAACAACAGCGTCCCTAGAACAGTTTTTTGTGGGACCCCGATATCTACATGTTTTGATGATGATAAGTAGTTGCCAATTCTTGTTCTCTGTATTCTGTTGTGTAAATAACTTTTAAACCATTGTAACTCTATCCCCTTAACGCCGTATCTTTCTAATTTTTGCAGCAAAATGTCTTTGTCCACTGTTTCAAATGCTCGTTTTAAATCTAGAAACGCAGCAACAATACAATTCTTGTTGTGAATTTCAATTTTCCATTGCGGTATAACTAAATTTAAAAGGGATTCACAGCTATGATGTTTTCGAAATCCAGATTGTGTTTCGTAAAATAAATCATTATCCTCAAAATAATTGATTATTATATATAATTAATAATCTTCTCCATCAGTTTGCTTATAGCTGGAAGCATGTTTACTGGTCTTATCTCATTTGGGTTCTTTGTATTTTTAACTTTCTGTATCGGTACAATGAAGGACTCCTTTAGACAATCGGGGAAAGTTCCGGATATTAATGAATTATTTATGATGTAATATAATTTGTCACCAAGAAGATCAAAATTATCCAGCAAGATTTTTTTCGTTGAATAATGTTGGTCGTTTTTCATACAGCGTTATTGTTCTAAATTTGAAATTAAGCTCAGGGTTCACGTTTATAATATTATCATATTGAATATATGGTATACTCGCCACAATTTCGCTCACGCTGTTGATAAAAAATGAGTTAAGCTCCTCAGCTATATCCTTATCTCTGGATAGTATTGTTCCATTTACTTCAAGTTCTGTTATACCGGTAAAGTCTTTTTTTAGCACAAATTCTTTTATTTTAGACCACTTTTTGATTTTCACAGTCATTAATTCTATTATTTATATAATTTCCTTTGGTTCTTTCCAGCTCTGCCGTATGCTCATTTCGAAACTGCCTATAATTGTTCCAGTTGTTATCATTACTACACCATGTTGCAAGATTATATAATTGAATTTTCTTACTTTTCATTTCTTTCAAAGTGCCATTATACCACTGTTTACTATTGTTTTCCGATCCAATTTCTTTAATGACTATCATACTGTTTAGGGCATTATTTATTGTATTCACTAGTGTATTTGCCGAAATATTTACCGCGTGTTGTGTATTACCATTAAAAAGTTCAGAATTTTTATTTAAGTTTCTAAAATTGTTATTGTTGAATCGTATATTTTTGATGGTTTTAGTTTTTAGAGTGCTAATTGCCTTTGCTTTTGGAATTTTGATTTCAAGAGATTCATGGTCACTTATTTTATATTTTGCATTTGTTTGAACTATAGCCTCTTCAATATTGGTTACGGCATAATCAATTAAGGTAGACGTAGTCTGCGTTATTCTCGTTGGTGTTGAAACAATTTGTTGAAAATAATTATCATTTATGATTTCTTCTAATTTTCTCTTGTGGTTATTCTTTTCAAACCAGTCTATGTTAAAGTCG
>JAHXMU010000194.1:2716635-2735792 GCA_019455685.1 Philornis downsi | reverse complement strand
TAATTGATTTTTAATTTTTTGCTTGTATGGGAGGTACCACGCCCCTTTGTCCAATTGGACCGAATTGTAAATCTAAACCATCCCGGGCACCACCCAGACGCATATACAAAAATTTATGCAAAGCGGTCCAGCCGTTTTGGAGTTTTAAGCATCGGAACAAACCACAATTCATTTATATATATATATATATATAGTGTGATATATAGTATAGTATAGTATATATAGTGTGTGATATATAGTGTGATTTTTCCAATAATATAAAGAAATATAAAATATAATAAATAAATATAAATACAATAAAATACAAAAGAAAAGTTTATATCTAATTTATAACCATATTTACAATCCTACTAAACAGTGCAATACAAATTTTGGGGGTGAATGATTATTTCGCTGTGTAGCTAGACTTCAGTCAATTGATACAAATTTACTGCGTAGTGAACTTCATTATGGTTTGTTGCAGATACAAATTTCCTGCTTTCAATTTCTATACCTGCTTTCGGCTCTTCATCAAATGGATTCAAAAAAGTGCATCAAAGTTGACAATTTCATTAACATAAAATATTCTACAGATGTTTTGTGCATATTTGTCAATATCATTAATGAATACCATTTAACTTTTTTAAAAGCAGACCGAGAAAGCTGCAGTGAAATGGTAATTTCAGGACTTTAATCTAAAAAAATATTTAAGATATTAAATTAGAGATTGTTATACTCGCATATACGATATGTACGTAAATATCTTTGATCCAACACTAACATCTTACTCATTTTATTTTACTCCGACTACAAGCTGTTTGTAATTAAAATGGCGGTTATCCAAGGTTGCCCGTATTGTGTTTTTTTGAATGTTTTACGTAGGATATTTGACGATTTTTAAAATTAGTTTTTGTTTTTTAAATAGCCTTTTGTGAAATTGTTGCATACAAATGATGTAATAGTTCATTATTTAATATCTACCAATTTTTTCGACTACAACTTCAAACATTTTTGTTTTAGATCGGAACCCGTAAAAGAAATGATAACATCCGAAAAACTCCTGGCCACAAATTTGAACACGTGTGCTCAGTTTGAATGTGATAGATCCTGTAATAGAGACGAATGCGATTTGTGCCTGCCATGTCTAAGTGGAAGTGAATATGAAATGCTGCGCAAGGCTCACGCTGAGCACCTACACAGGACCAACATGAAGCGTATATTTCCCCAACCAATAGTAAGTTTACTGCAAGAAATGTTTGTATATTCCATATTCCATATTCCATTTGCAGCTCAATCCAGAGAACTTTGATATTAAATCTGAAGTACAAAATATGTCGAAACGCAATGCCTGGATGACGCGTTGGTTTTATCACAAATGCCGATATGATATGACTTGGTGTTATTAATGTTGCCTTAGTAGTATGTTGATTGCTTTGTACGATCAAAAGTTGAAATGTTTGTGTATTATTTATTTGTTTGAAATATACTTTTGTTAGTATACAAAAATACATCTCAATAAATTCCACAATTTTGGTCGAAGGATTGGATATAACTCCAATCCAACAAGCTTTTTGAGAGAGCTCAATGTAAAAAGCCGCATTAGGTAAACACTGTACATTTTGGGCCAACACTGTATTCTGGACTGTATATCTACTTCTGGGTCGATCAGAGTGCGATGACCATTTTATCGATCGATGTGCAGATGAAAACTTCGAGTAGTTGTATGAGCGACAAGTCGAGTGAAAGCTCAAACTGATGTTCGGAAACGTCATTAAATGGTAGGTCTATTTTAGCTAATACAAAATAATGTATTTGTATGCTCATTGAATATCCCTTGCAAGTAATACAAATAATATGTTTTATTTTATAAGTAGATTTTGGCGAACACCTTAGTCTGGATGAAGTGAGGGGAAGTTCTTGGTTTGTTTGGTTTTTGACATAAAACATCATCAGCTACGCAGTATGTAAGCTGTAAGCGTTTAGAATTTAGCGGTTTGGAACTACCTGACCTAGATTTCCTTACTCCTGGCAATGACCTTTGATATGCAGCAATGTCATTTCCACGTTGCTTTTAGATGGCGTGGAAAAAAAGCGGAAAATCACTCATTGCTGAAGCCTTCATATTTGATTGGTAATAAGTGGACCAGAAATAGTCGTACCTGAAGACAGCATTGGTAAAAATTGCGTTTATTTTGGGAACAATAAGAATTAGACTGTAAACGGCCAATATCACAAGATGACGAATACTGGTTACATGGTTAGACTACCATTCAAATCAAACTACCCGCATGATCTCCCTTTAGCCTTGTCACGAGCTGCAGCTCCCTTTCAATATATTCGATAGGAGCAAAACCTCAAATGTAAGCATGAAGTTGCGAAAACTTACTACAACGTTCTACAGGAATACCTAACCCTCGATCATTAGTTACACTAAGACTCAGTTTCGGAGTATCAGCCTTTCTATCTTCCTTATCATGCGGTTCATGGTTTCTGGTCCAAGCTAAGAGTTGTTTTCGATGATTCCAAGAAAACAAGCATTGATCGATCTCTAAATGACGGGCCACCTCTCCAGTCAGATTTAATAGCAATTTTCTTAAACTGGCATTACAACTGTGTATTTAGGGGGGCATTGAAAAAAATGTACCGCCAAATACTTATCCACGATGATGAACCAACTATCAAAGGATCCTCTTCCGCCCCAATCCAATCGGCACTAATAAAGATTTTGCCCTTAAGACCGTCACCTTTGGAGTAAAGGTTTTAGATTTAGAATTTTTTGAGATTCTATGAAAGCAAAGATGCTCATACAACAGCTCCGGTTAGAGGGAACTAACTGGGATGAATGTGTGAAACCTTCGACACTATTAAAATGCAACACGTTTGTTGAATCTGTTCTCCACATCTCTGAAATCAAGATCCGTCGCTGGACGTTATTTGCTCCCCAATATCGTACTCAAATTCATGGCTTCTGTGACACCTCGGAGGAGGCGTATTGTACAGCGGTTTACTTCAGAATACAAACCAAATCCTGTGTTTGTCAAAAAGTAAGTTAGCCCCAATCAAACCTTTAAGTCTCCCTAGACTAGAACTCTGTGGTGCCGTATTTCTGTCCAACATAATAAAGTATTAGACCTCATCTTTCCCCATTCCAAATTATGAGGTGTGCCTCCTCCATCGTTCTGGAATGGTTACAAAAATCACCTAGTACTTGAAAAAGATACATGTCAAAACCAACTTCGGAAATCCTTAGAAATGTTGGGAATACTCCCTGGCGCCACATGGCGAAATAAGATATTTTAGATAGATTTCTAAATTTGACAAAGCAATAATGGTAGTATCATACGTTTTTCGGCTTTTTTAAATGCCTATCTCCAAGTCCGAATTTCGTGATACCAAGTTTCGTCTCATCAAATTGACTTAAGAAAGGTATTATCATCAAGAATATTCCGCATTGTTGTCTTCAGAGAAAATCAGTAGTAAAACCCCTCTTTATGCATTGAACCCATTTATTGATAAGCAAATAATTAGAGCATGTGGTCGTATCCCTAACTCATCATTGTCTTTCAGTAAACGATTCCCCATCGTTATACCAGTTGAATCGAAATATTGTCAACTTCTTGTGGCTTTTATGCGCAATATCCTTATGCACGCAGAATACAACTTAATGAAAATGACTATCGGAGAAGAGTATCATATATCACGATTGCGTTCCGCGATCAAAAAATATGATCTTGTTCCACGAAACCTCGGTTTTATTTTTGACGAGTTTATGTTAAAGATAACGATCCATAATTACAATTAATGGTAGTATGATTAGGTATAAAAACACAATGCAATTCGTATATCTAGATAAAGTATTGTTGGGTATGATTTATAATTAATAAAATATGGGAATTCATAGTAGCAAAATAATATAGCTCAATTAATATGAAAAAATGTTTTATTAAATGGTATGTAATATATTCGACATACTGCACCGCTTTGGCCTAGGAGGCCCATAGTTTTTCCTAATGCTTCATTGAGTTGTTTCAGAGCTCGCAGGGCCACTTTTAACATTTGTTTAGCATTATGAATACTGATGCTGCTGAATTTGTTGGTGCCTTTTCTCTTAGTTGTCGACTTTTCTTCTGCTGCCTTGTAATTGATCTATGTCGACTATGTTGCGTTTTAGAAAAGCCCGTTCTTTTATATACTGATAAATGCAGCATTGTGTGATGTTCATTGCCGTCTTATGGGAACGTGCCAAACAATCCATGCAGTAGTTAAATCTGCGAACATTCCGACGGCAATAGTTAATGCTTGCATCGAAAAATGTTTCGCTGACAAATCATGCATTGGCATATCTAGCAAATTAGTGCTAGAGGGATTTGAGCTTATCCCAACGGTCAAGTATTGACAAATTGTTGGGTGGGAGTTCTGGCTTTGCTACTAGTGACGCTCCTCGTAGGAAATGACCAGGGTTTATACCAATAAATCGTGTGGATCTTCATTGATGGTAGCCAGGGGACGGGAATTTAACATAGCCTCAATTCGAGTTAATAGAGTTGTGAAAAAACTTTACGTCGGCCTCCCACAAAACTCCCATTTGGGAGCGTTTGGAGGTATAAAAGACCACTACAATCCGTGAGCTGCGTACTTAGCGGAAATGTCCTCAGAGACTATTTTTGAAAATTTGTAAATTTATGACTTAGAACCCATTGCGCTCCTATGAAATTCGTGCCATTGTCTGACATTATCTTACCAAGAAACCCTCTGCGGCCTGTAAACCTTGTGAAGCAGCCAGAAATGAGCCGGCTTTGGTGCTGAAGCATATAAATTTACAAACATAGCCCCTGTGATACGTGGTTTGGCGTAAAATAGAGGTCTCAATGGAGAATAGTCCTGCAAAATCGATTCCCGTTCCAGAAAACGGCAGGGAGAAATCACATCGTTATAATGGCAGAGCGACCATTAGTTGGGATTGTAGTTTTTTCTTGTATATTATGCAGATACGCCAATGCATGATTTGTCAGCGATACCATCCACTTAAGCTCTGCAAAACATTTTTCGATACGAGCATCGACTATCTTCGGAAGGTTCGCAGATTTAACTACTGCATGAATTGTTCGGCTTGTTCCCATAAAACGGCAATGAACATCACACAATGCTGCATTTGTCAGTACATAAAAGAACGGGCTTTTCTGAAACGCAACATAGTCAACATAGATTAATTACAAGGCAGCAGAAGAAAAGGCGACAACTGAGAGAAGAGGCGCCAACAAATTCAGCAGCATCAGTACTCAGATAGAAGTCGTGTTAATAGTCAGCTTAAAGAATCAAGAAATAATGCTAGACAAATGTTAAAAGTGGCCCTGCGAGCTCTGAAAAAACTCAATGAAGCATTATGAAAAACTATTGACCTCCTAGGCCAAAGCGGTCCAGTATGTTGAACATATTACATACCGTTTAATAAAGCATTTTTTTTTTTCTTATTAAATGAACTATATTATTTTGCTACTATGAATTTCCATACTTTTTTCAATTAAAAATCATACCCAACAATGCATTATCTAGGTGTACGAATTGCATTGTGTTTTTATACTTAATCATACTACCATTAATAGTAATCTTATTTTTGGCCATATGACAATTATGGATCGTTATCTTAACATAAACTCGTCGAAAATAAAACCGAGTTTTCGTGGTGAAATATCACAGTGACTCGGTCTCTTTTTTCTCGAGATCCCCATCAAAGACAAAGCAACACACATATCTCTTAATAAATGTAAGTGTCTACAAAAAAAATATAAGTAAATTCTCCATTTACCCGAAAAGCAATCAAGGCAAATACCCTCCACTTACCGGTGAATAAATACAAGTCAAATTTCCTTGACTTTCCTTTTCGTAATCACAATCCTCATATTGTGATGAAAAGTACTTTCTGAATACCAAAGGTATTTATATCACCCCAAGATGGCAGGAATTTAAACACTTTTTAATAATGTGTCAAATGGTCAGAGTAAGTGGTCGATCGTCATATATTAGATTGATTAGGAAAATTAAAGTGATTAAATGTGATTAAAGTGATTAATGATTTAAATGGTCATATCTCATGAACTATATAGGTATAAATGCGGAAGTTGATACGTGTGCTATCGGTGTGGAAAGCAATATGTTCATAAAATTTTAATAATAATGAATTATCGGTCAAACCAGATTACACTACGAAAAACTTCAGTAAAAGTCGTGTTATTGATAATTCAATCTAAGTTATGTTTTAGGTAGGGAGTTGAGCATTAGATTGTAGAAGATGCAGCTCACATCGAGTCGGTTAGCATTAAGAAGGTTTTACTATTTCCATTTAGTACTATAAATAAGTTTCTGGCGGTAACGTCACATTCCTAAAAATTCTATTATGCATAAGTCAGTCATTTCTTAAGCTGTTTATGGTGAAAGTTAAATAACCTAATAGTTCTAAAATCATGTCGAAATCTGCATATACCAGCCATACTTATTTAATTATGATTCAAGTTGTGAATAAACGAGTGAATGGTTTAAATTTGGACAAACACATAAATTATATCACAGTCGGTCAAAACCGACCATAAAATATCCTACGCCATGGAAAGTACAACAATCTTATTGAAATGCAAGTGCACAATATTGGCAAATCCCAATAAAATCTGTGCTTTGTAGAAACAATAAAAAGAAACTTAAGGAGGGATACATGAAAACAGAGACCGATTTGGTCTATTGTCGTCGTTGGCCCAAATACAATACATGTGCTGAATACGATCGAACTCTGATAAAAACTGTGGCCGATATAAGCTACGAAACCAATCTTGGAGGTCCATTTATATGGGGTTTTATGGGCTGATATAGCATATTTTCAGTAGAATTCGTAGTTCTGCAAAGACATAAAATAGGTAGCGATGAAATCCATCTCGATTTGTATGGGGACAATACAAAAGCCATTTCATGTATGGCTCGTTCTTGGTCAATTGAAGTTGAAATCAACTCAGAATTTCGTTATGAATCTATCGATCGGTACGTATTTTGTACGATCCAACACTGATCTCTCGTCGGTAAAAACTCATCATAAATCAAATCTAAAAGGAATGTATGGTATAAAAATAATATAGTACGGCTTGGGGCCGTGGAATGGAGGAATTATTATTCACTTGGGAGTAACTAGAACTCTTTTGCAGAGTTTAATAGGCAACTCACGACTTCCGTCCTCCAGAATAATATTTCCTGGTAATACTATCGAACTTTTTTTAGTCGCGGATGCCCAAGACATAAGTACAATATACATAGCTGAGAACATTTTCATATAGGTTATGTGATCGACCGGACAATGATGCGAATGACACGCCATTTGTGCGCACATGAAAAAGAAGGACAAAGACAGAAAAATCAAAGACGCATTTTGCGAGCGTCTGGATGATTCGTACGATTTTTTTAATGCCAAAATATGAAGAAAAGGTGCTCTTGGTTGAAGATTTCAATTTACGCAGTAATATATTCGAAAACGTATTAGTTGAAGATTTCAAAGACGTATTCGAACTTCTTTTTATTTTTTTCGAGACGCATAACGTGATAGTAAACGAACCCAGATTTCTTCAAGATATCCACAAATTAACTTGGCGATCTTCTGACCATAGCATGAGAAATTAGATTGATCACGTGGTAAAATATGGAAGTCCTTCTAGTATCATCGATCGCGTACAGCGGGAAACGCACAAGGAAAACTAGACGTCACTGAACAACGTGAGACCCTCACAGTCTATTCAAACAAACTATCTCGATTACTACGACAAAACGCCACTATTTCTGACACGCCGTGGCAACATATTGTGCCTTCGGTGACAACTGCTGCTAAAGATTCTGGAGAAGGCCAAAAGAAACAGATCGATTCATATCAACCTTTCGTCGTTTATGAAGCTACTTTCGACGGTCCAGTAGGGTATGTTAAGTTTTATATAACTGCGAAGCTTATACGATTTTGTAGAATTGCACTGATTAACACGAAGTCGTCAGTAAAGTGGAATAAAATCCTAAAAACCCTATCGCACGACCTTTTTAAAATGTTTTTGGAACCGATTGTGAAGGGAGCTCAAGTAAATGAGATTGGTATTATCTTCAACGTAAAGTACTCGTGTACGCTACTTAATGGTATAGGCATCATTGGCAAAAAACGGCGAATGAAGACCCTACTCATATTGGACGCTCTATGAATTTCGCCGGCTACAACTTTGGAGTGTTAAAAGGATTCACCTACCTCGGTTCTGCCGTCAATAAAATCAACGATATCAGCCTGGAGATTAGGAACAAAATACTGCTTACAAACGAATATCATTATTGGTTTTGTATGCTATTTAATGACAAAACCTACTCTCATCGAAAAATCCAATTGTACCAGACATTAGACCTGCTTCTCTTGCTGTACAGCGCAAAATCTGAGTTATGAAAAAAAAAGATGAATCAATTCTGAGTCTCCAAGATAAATTTTGTTTAAAAACTGTATGGATCGTTAGCGACGAATATCGACGCCGTATGAAACTTGAGTTGTATGCGGATATCAATGTGGTCAAGCACAGCATACTGAAACTATTACTTCGATTGGATCATATTGTCCGGATGGAGAATGCACTCAATGGGCTTAATGGACCCTATTGGTATGAACAGGCTTTGGAAATACTATTAAAACTTGTTGTGAGGAATTGGAAAGGGGAAGCAAAAAACCAACGTTCCTGTGATTTTTCTCCATGCGGCGAATGATAGATAACAATGTGTATTTTTGTCGCCATCTAAGTAAGTGGGTGAAATGGAGCTTCAATTATGAAATGCATTTATTATATATCTCTCTAATCGGATCTTTGTAAAATTTGGCAAATATTAACATAATTTGAACGGTTATTAAACCCATTACTAAGCAATGCCATTACGTGCTAGAGACCGCTGGTGGATTATATAGGTGAAATGTTTCAAAAGGCATTCTTTCTACAACATTACTATTAAAGTTACCTACATATTTTATATATACTACTTGTGGCCGATGTTGAACAACACCATCTTTTCCCGCGATGCCTCTTGGTTACGTTCCAAATTCATCAGATATGCGGCAATAAAACTGTTCACATCCGATGGCTGTTGAACATGAACCTGTGTTAGAGCTTTTGCCAGAACAATTCCCATTGAAGTTTTAACATCTTGGGCGATTGTGTCAATTTCCCCCATTTTCTTGCCTATAAAATATACCTGCATCAGTGTGAAATAAATTTTTAGCGAGCCGACATCATTTACCTTTGGGTAACCAGTCTAACTCTTGGGCATTTGGAGCAACGTGGCGGTTTACTTCGCTAATTTCGCGTACTGTCTGCAAGAAAGTCTCCAAAACATTTTCGCATTTCTTTACGATGGTCATTTCCCTAGCAAACATTCTGTTGAGTTCATCTATGTCGTTTTTGCAATTTTGCCTGACCACTGTTTTTCCGGTTTCTACCGAGACCTTCTTCAGGTGATCAATGCTTCTGTAGTGGAATTGTTCAAGTTTGCGCTTTGCAGAATGAAGTTCTTCCACATATTTGATTGACTTTTGTAGAATTCGACGGCGTCGGACAACAAGTTCGTCAATGCGTTTGCTGAAACATTCCTTGGTGTTGTCAAATCGTTTCACCTTGCTCCGGAATTCGTTCAGCCAGCTGTCTGAGGCACAGTTAACTGGCTTCAACAGTTCGGAACAGGGGAACACTAATTGGACTTCTTCGCGCTTCAACTCCTGCTGCAAATTTTTTAGTTCAATGTTGGCACACTGATAGTCATTGTCGTGACACGCCAGAGCGTTAAGCAAGTTATAAACGTAATTTAGATGCGGATTATGATATTGATCTTTGCAGTTGGCTGTCAACATGTCTATATGAAATAAACAATTCAAATGACGTAAAAACAACTAATTCTGAAATAAATTCCTCGAATTATTTGCCAGCAATACTTGATCACATATTGTGGTTCTTTTTCAAAGTCAAAGGATCAAATAGTGTGTCGGAGAGTTATATTATTTTATAGCTAAGATTCGGGACGGTACTTTTCACATAAACCACATTGAAGTAAAGGACGACAAGCAAAACGAAATGGCAAAAATATTGAGACATCGTTCACGAAAGTTGGAAATAATATATTTACATTTGCAAACATCAAATATCCAAAAAGACTAATAGGCAATATACTCGTATAATGGTAAAGGATGATCGCGAGCTTCGATTATCCCCAGTATTATATGTATGATATGATAAATTAATTGCAGTATGATATATTAATTACAACAGTTCTCGATAGTAATACACAATGTAGTCTACCACTGTTTTGAATACAAATAATTTTAGCAATTTAAACGTCGATTTGTATATGACCCGCATAAGATATTGTGTTCAGCATGAAGTTACAAAGACGTAGAAAGGTTTTACAGCACAAAGTCGCAAATTATTTCGCTACAAGGCTTTCTACCTTTATCAAATGATCTCTTTTCGTCAGAGGTAAAATACATTGAATAAATTTTTTGTTTATAAAATGTATAAAATTGTTTTTCTCTTTTGTAAAAAATACACTCCATATATATTCCAATACACATTAAACGAATTGATGAAATTACATTCGGACAAATCACACATTCGAAACAGTGGAAATGAAAAGCCGTTTTCTCAAGCATTCAGCCGTAAATATTTTGTACCCTATAATATTCACAGATAAATTTACCATACAAATTTTAAAATTTTTTATTTAATAGCAAATAAATATAATTACTTATAAATTCTGGGACGCTGCAACAGCTGCTGCTGCTTTCACAGATTGCGATATCCTTATGATGTCGGTGACGGTATCTACTTATGCCTAAAATGGAATATTTATTTAATTTATAGTGTAAGTTATCGAAAATTACACTGATCGACACAAAGTAATCGACTTGAAAATTTGATTGTTCGTCAAATCAGGCGAATTATCAATTCAAATAGCAAAAATAAATCGGGCAGACGCAGCAATGGTGCCGTATTCTAGATATCGAAAAGGCATTAGATTCAATTTGTTTTTGTAATTTGTTTAAAAACTGTCATTAAAATAAAATAAATCGCCCTTGAAATCGTGTTTTTCGGGATTTCCGATAATTTCCGCAGATTTCCAAGTTATATAAAACTTTTATTTAAATGTATTTTGAAGACAAAGGACATTTTCATACCCTACATAACATGCAATTTTTGATCAGCGGATGCTGGGGTCATAAAAAGTATTGTGCTCCTTGCAAACGCGCCATTGGACAACTTATAGAATTTACATTATTAGGGGTCAATAACACAGTTATGATGATATTTAAACCGCAAACAGTTTTTCTTAGTCGGTTTTAGTTTTCAGCATATCGCGTCGCAAAGTTTGGAAAATGCCCCGTGATCATTAATTTTTTGTATTGTACTTTTGGAATGACAACGCAACGGTTATAATTTCGTTTTATATAAGCGTTATCAGTTTCCTTATATCACCCATAATTTTTGTGGCAAAAAGCCGATTTCCATTCGTAAGAGGCTATCAGGCCTGTCACAGAATTTTGTGGTATGGTTTCGAATTCGCATTTTCCAAATCGATCGATATGGTTTAACCTTCTTCAGAAATCGATCGATTTTGATAATTCCCAAATTGAAGACATCCCGTTTTTTGATATGCAACGCAAAGAATAAAGAACGCAAAGACCATATGTTTTAAAATAAACAAAAGTGTTAAAATTATTACAAGTGACAAGACGATAATTAAAGTTCTCGCGCTAGGAACTCCATTAACACTTCGATGAAGTCCTGACACCCGCGCCACAGTATCCTCGACATCGTTTAGAACGTATTTGTTGTATTGGCCGCCACCAGTTTTTCTGTCCTCTTTTTTGTTGTGGCACAGCTTTCTTTTTACAAACACCTTCCAGTCCGCCCAGGTTTTTTTCCACCCATTGATGTCCTTGGTTGGCGGACCGGAGGAATTTAATTTTGCGGTTAGTTCAGCTCACAACGCTTCAGCTACCACCCTATCTCCCTTTACATACCCCTTAGCTATGTCCTGGTGGGCATCCATAAACTCGGCCAATATACGCTCTTGTGCGGGACTCCTATGTTTTCTCATAAAATAACGCGAATTGTTACTAAATAAAATAATTTAAGAAAATTTTTCCATACATGTTTCCATAAATTATTTTGTTTGTTGTGCCTTTCGTTTTGTTTCGTCAAAACTTGCCAGTATGCAATCTTATTGCAAATTAGTTACTTTTACTTTGACGAAATATGCGGTTTACACGAAAAAAAAGGTGGCAATACTGCATTAAAAAGTAGTAAAAAAAAAGTTGCTTGCTGTGCTACCCCCGAAAAATACGCAATAATTGTTTAAATTACACCGCAATCTATTAAAAAACAGTATCTTTTATTGATATAAACCAATTGCAAAGACATTTTTTTAGTTTAAGATAGGAAAAAACCAAAACCATTTACAAATTTAAGATAGAAGATTTAGTTTAAGATAGGAAAAAAACCAAAACCATTGAAAGTGGTTTCAAAACGAAAAAATTTTGCGGTTTTGATTGTCTGGAGAAGCAAATTACGAGATGGAAACCACTTCGATCGAAATAGTTTTCTTTGACAGGCCTGTATGTTTAAGATTCATTTTGAATTACTCGAATATCAGTTCGGATGCTACGATGAAAACATTTCCTTTGTAGATATTAAGGAGTCCTTCATCAATCCAATACAATTATGCATTGCTTTCAATCAAAGAAACAGTTCATATTATCAATGAAATCTATACATAGATTTCATGAAACCGAAATGTTATAGGAATTATGAAAAAGTCCATACGATTTATTGAATCTATGAAATGTTTCAAAGCATTTGAAAAATAAAGTCATTAAATTAACATAGTGTATTTATTAATCCAATGAACAATTTCAACACACTAATGAATTAACTTCGTTATTGTGAAGTATTTTGATATTTGGATACCATGTGGTCCTCCTCGAAGACTATATAACGGCATTCATATATGCCCGGTATGATCGATGTCGATCAATTAATTTTCATTAAAATATTACGAAATCGTCTTTTTATTGTTCCTATGGAAGTTGGACACAATATTTTCCCCTCTAAGACTATATAATGGCCAATATGAATACCCGAACTCATCCACTTTTTTTGTTTGAAGATTCGCTCAATTAATTTCGCATATAAAATCGGTATCATCGATTATTTTGATATTTGGGTTTAATATTTTCCTCCTCAACAACTATATAACGGCATTTAATGATCTCATTTTCGTATTGGCAAATTTGGTCAATTTTAGTACAGCCAGTTGGAAGATATGGACGTAGAAATATATGGGTTAAACGATCATTTAAGTGGGAGGCACCCGAAGGGACAACAATGTAATGGATAAAAATGTAATCTATTATTGATTGAATTTAAGAATTTGGATTGGATCAAATTTGAGCAAATTTACAAAAGATATGAATCTAAGATGTGTAAAATCAGTCGTTTGCTTGGATGTGCCAAAAGAGGTGGGGTGAATCGCTCGATTTTTTTTTAATTTTACGTGGAATTGTGATACAATGCAACGGACAGAAATTAGAGTTGCTGCATATTTTCAGTGAATTTTATGAACTTTTATGGGAACACCAGAAAGGATGGACGGATATAATTTTAAGAAATAACGTGTCCACCAATCTGCTAGTTAGGCAGACGGACATCACCCAATAGATTTGCAAAGCCATGAAACGTATTTCGTCCGAGTGAAAATAATTTGTTGGCTTTTGGGAATGCCTATTATACCCGGCTTAGTCTATTTAGTGCCATTATAAAAACGCCCTGGGTAGAGAGCATATTGTTGACTATCCAGTCATCCCCTGACCTTGTTATCGCTAATCCCTGGAGGTCCCTCATATCTGCATATAAAGGACATTCGTACAAAACGTCCCGCCAGTCTTCGACTGGTGCAACACAATTGCATGACTCGCGATCAGACAGGGCTCTCTTATGCAGAAAGGCATTGAGTGACCCATGCCCCGTCAGCAAGAAACCAAGGCAAAGGTCAAAACCAAAGTAAGGGGTTCCCCAACGAATCTAACATCTGGCAAAAACCTAAATGTTGTACGTCCGTTATGACTCTCTCGCCAACGTGTTTGCAATCTCCACAAGACACATTCGTTCAAGAGCCCCATAAGCTCAGCCCTACTCATGCTTTGTACCCCCTTAATGGGCCAGTCCGTTGCCGCCACCGCTTACCCTTTTCTGGATTGCAATAAGATCCAGCGGGGCAGCACCGATCAGTACCTGAAGGGCCTCTGTCGAAACCGTACGACGTACTGTTTCAATAACAGCACTCTCTGATAAGAGAGTATGTTACTGTACCCAAATGCAGACCTCCCCGATTCGTACCACACAGGGGACGCGTAAATTGCCAACAACAACAACAAACAGATAGGCGATACGAACAGCTCGTCTACTAAGCCCCCAGTCACTCTTAAGCACTCGTCTAAGCTGGTCAACAACGCTGACCAGTTTACCTCTCAGCCTATAGGTGCGGTGACGCACCTGAGCACAGATCCATTAGTCAAACGGACATTGTCAAACGAACATTAATGAGTCCATCATGAGCTTCCATATAAATGGACCGCAGATGGAGTCCTCCGGACAGCCGCGAACAACGTCCATCTCCACCGCGCTATTTGCCCCAACTACTTTAGCTGTTCTGCCACAGAAGTAACTACGCCAAATGCGCAACTCCTGGCACCCTACCTCCTGAAGCCTTTCTAACAACAAGTAATCAAAAGCGCCCTTAAAGTCCACGAATACACCAAGAACATAGTTCTCAGTGGATTCGCTCACGCATCTCTGAACGTGGATCCAGGTATCCTCACTGCGGCCCCTATTGAAGCCGTATAGAAAAGAGCACATGTCGTCAATGACCCTCTCACTAAGTCTTTGCACTATTATTCTTTCCAGTACTTTTCCAAGCACTGGAAGCAGGCTAATACCCTTGTAAGATCGAAGATTGCTCCTGATGTTATCGGGCGATTTTAAGAGCACAATAACCCTGGCTGCTTTTCATTGACGCCGAAAATAGCCAGCATGTACACAAAGCCTAAGTAGTCTGGCATAGTCTTCCAGATGCTTTTACACATCTCTCCAGTTATCCGTCCACACCAGGTGACTTGCGTGACCTGACAAGCGTCATATTTTCCACGGTCTCAGCTCTTTCCAATTCTGGTGCACCGAGTCCGCCCAGGGAGTCAGGATGGTATCGCCATCATTTATTTCTGAGACTTCCACGTTCTTTCCATTTTCCCTGCAGTTGCAGTAGAGATGTCCCTAGGGATCATCTCTATGCCGAGTAGCGAACTCCCGCAACTTTGACTCTTTAACGTCTATAAGCATTTGCTTATATTCTTTAAGTCCGGCAGTATACGACGATTTGAGGTGGTCCAAGTCGGCGGCATCTGTCCGTTTATCCCTCTGGAAACTTTTCCTGAGACGTTGGATGCCTACGCTGCTACCTTCAATCCGTTCAAGTGAGCATAACTTTAATGTAGTCATGGTCACTCACGGACGGACTGACCTTCCATCTAGTCTGAAACCTGGATATGGCTGCGCTATGCAATCGTCATATCGACGTCGCTAACTCCATGCCCACTATCAAAAGTATACAGTTCATTCAATTCGTTCACCACGTGAAGTCCCCTAGAGAACACCCACTCACTCAGCACCTCACCCCGAGATTGGTTCTGATAGCCGTAACCACATGGGGGCAATGCATTCGCGTTCAAACCAAAGATTACAGGGTTACCACTTGAGAGCTCCGAAGGCTCGTTAAGCTTGCAATACAAGCTAGCTTGGAGAAGACGACCGAAATCGCTTTCAACAGAAACACAAATCACCCATTTCGAGCTACAAACTTTAGTACTTTAGTACAATCCAAGTTAATGTCATTAACAATGACTGCAGCGTTATGCCTTGCATCAGGAAATACCCGCATAAAAGCAGGTAACTCACGCACCTCACTATGGGCTACATGGGACTCCTGTACAAGAGCAATACTGCCGCCACAGTCGCAAATGGCCTTCCCCAGTTCCGCCGTTGCAACGACGCGTGTACCACAATTCAATTGCAGAAGGCGAGTACCTATCCTAATGTCTTGCTTTCGCCTTGGTCACAATGGCGCAAAACAGCGGACAGTCCTCAGACACTATAGTGATCCGAGGGCTCCCCCTGAAGAGCGCAGTTACGGCACGAGACTGGGTTGAAGCAGTCCCTGACCATACATCAATGCTGGCCACAGCGAAAAGAGACATCTTCCTTTGCACGGCACTCCTTCCTGAAGCTGTTAAACGACATGCACTTGAATCAGCTTGGCACCAAATCCATTGCACGTAAGCGGGAAGAGTACCAGCCAGTACCGGCCAGCCAATGTAATCTGCCGCCAGCAGAGATTCCATGGCTGAAGCCTGGTCGTCCAGGACAACATTTACTGCCCCACCCTTGTAACAATCCCACGAACGGCTGTGGAGACGGACACCAGATTTAAAGGCCTACGTATTTCGTATTGCTCTTTCATTACCTAAGGCAGTTTTGCAAAATTGAAATAGGCGCCGTTAGAGTAGATGAATGGGTTATTCTTATTTTGATAGTGGTCCAAGTGACATGCATTCGGTCAAAATCGGAGAAAATGAGAAAGAAAGCAAATAAATTTTGAAAACGTAATAATCAGAAGGAAAGAAAACTGCAAAAATCACCCTGCCTCTTGGTTATATACCCAGCGAACGCGTCTAAAAAAAGACGCACGTAAAATATTTTATAAAACCTGCCTGGATGACTACACTAAATTTGAAAACCACAACTTTTTCCAAACGAACTCTCAGTGCCCAGCAGCGTAAAACCTATAGCACATGAAAATTTTAAAGATATACTCGCGTCGTTGCCGTATATACCCCTCATTCATTGCGAATATTATAAGTCAGAACATTAGAAATTTTGTAAAAAACATGTTATTTATTCCGAAAAGATGCTGACAAAAAATGTTCGTAAAATCTTATTCTTGTTTGGTGGAAAATTCGTTTGAAATTCCTTAAAATACGAACCCTTAAATATCTTGTGATGGCAAAAAAGTGGATAATCTTTTGCTTCTCAGTAAATACAGGGTGGCGCAATAGAACGTGCATATTTAAAAAATAGACTAAAAAATAAACAAAAAAGGTATGGTTAAAATAAATCTAAGGCATTGTAGAGTAATAAATGGAGTTTATTTTTTAAAAATAACATCATCTAAATGGTGACCCTCCCTACGACAGCACTCCTCTAACCGCAAACGAAAATTATTGAAAACTTTCTTCAGCAATACTGGTGTAATGCCTGTCATTTCACCACGGATATTCTCCTTGAGCTAAACGATGTTTCTTGGATTATTACTGTAGACTTTGTGTTTGAGGTATCCCAAAAAAAAAAAAGACAAGAGGCGTCAAGTCTGGACTACGTGGGGGCCATGGGATATCACCTCTTTTCGAAATCAGTCTGCCAGGGAACATCTGCTTCACCACCGCCATGGAGTCATTTGATGTGTGACAGGTAGCTCCATCTTGTTGGAAGTAAGTTCTGGAATTCACTATTCTTGAACTTTCCATTTCTGGAGCCAAAAATCCGTCCAACATCTCAACATAGCGTTCCGTATTAACCGTGACGTTTTGGCCCCGCGCATTTTCGAAGAAAAGAGGACCAATTATTCCTCTGCCAGAGATTGCTGCCTATACTATCACTTTAGGACTATGCAATGGTTTTTGGTGCCTCGTCAGAGAAAAGGATATTGTCAAAATTGGAAAATCGATTAAGCATTTCATTAGCAAATGCGAGCCTTGCTATGAAGTCAGACTCTTTCAATTCTTGTGTTAATTGCAGCTTATATGGATGCAGTTTAAGATCCAATGTTAAAATTCGCTGCAAACTTCGTCGCGATAATTGTAAGACAGACGATCTCTTGCGAGTCGACATTTGTGGATTTCCTAGTACTGACTCCATAACTCTCTCAACATTGTCTTCGGTCCTAGATGTTCTTGGGCGACCATTTGCTTGTGGTTTAAATGTTGAACCGGTCTCTTCAAAACGCTTTACCCATATTTTAATTAAATTAGCACTCGGAGCTTCACTTATTCGCCGTAGTCCATATTCAGCACAATATAGTCGCCTAGTAGCAATATATGAACGAGAGTTCTAGCAAAATGCGCGACGCTTCCCGTCGAAGTGATTCATAGGGACTAAAACTCCATGAGCCCGCCAACCCAACGATGTAGGCGCCCCCCCGCCCGCGCCTTTTCTACCCCACAAAAAAGATGATGCAATATGCACGTTCTATTGCGCCACCCTGTATTTCAACAGTATTTTTTTGAACAAGTTTTATTACTATTTATTTTGCATTTTGTGGTTTCAAGTGCAATGAAATGGATATTATGATGTCTTATAAGAAATTTCAGGGGCTTTTGGATACAAATTATTCTTGTTGCAAATTAAAGTTTCCCCAGATGAATTTTTTTGTTCTTAAAAAAAGTAACACTTCGAATGGGCTAAGTCATGAGTTCTTTGACAATTTATTACATTACAAACTCTTTGATACCAATTAAGGATATTTTTTTGCATGTGGCAGTTTTGCGAAATGGCTCTAATTATATGGTGAAATGCAAAGGAAGTTTGCCATGGAAATTGTGTCAGTTACGTGACTCATATCAGACTGCGAATCAGCGCAATTACGCACAGGCTGCTTTTGCATATAATCTATTTCTCCGCCTATCGCATTCGATGTCGAAGGGTTTTCGTGCTGAAATCCGCCGCTCAATAAGAAGCTGCCAACGGGCGCATGATTCACATAAACTTTAGTCTTTCAAATATCAGATTCGACAGAACCTTAACGGACACACTTAGATTCCACTCGTCGGGCACATATTTGTTGAGTTAAACCGTGTTTCGCACCTGATGTCTTTCGCTCATCTAGTCATCGCCACCGATCTTAAACTGCTCTGTTTTCAGGCCATCAGCTACCGCAGGTTTTGTCGCTCTTAAGCCCCGATACTACTACTTGGTATTGGGTAATCTATACCATAGTCAGTAAGTTTCTTCACTTGTGTTGCCATCCGAAGCTGG
>JAHXMU010000194.1:2688440-2716625 GCA_019455685.1 Philornis downsi | reverse complement strand
GGATTTCCTTGTACTGACTCCATAACTCTCTCAACATTGTCTTCGGTTCTAGATGTTCTTGGGCGACCATTTGCTTGTGGTTTAAATGTTGAACTGGTCTCTTCAAAACGCTTTACCCATATTTTAATTAAATTAGCACTCGGAGCTTCACTAATTCGCCGTAGTCCATATTCAGCACAATATAGTCGCCTAGTAGCAATATATGAACGAGAGTTCTCGTAAAATGCGCGCACGCAAAATGCGCGACGCTTCCCGTCGAAGTGATTCATAGCGACTAAAACGCCCGCGCCTTTTCTACCCCACAAAAAAAGATGATGCAATATGCACGTTCTGTTGCGCCACCCTGTATATATCAAAACAAAGGCTGATGTAGTCCATAGTTGGTGTTTGATGCGCGGTTGAACTAAAGTGTATGCGCAAAATTTGGGTCAGTGCTTGAAAGATGTGAAGCTAAGAATGTGTGACTTAATTCGGTCGTTTGTGTGGGAGGTTCAAAGAGATGCGCGGTTACTTTGTCAATTTCTCAGTCCACAGAAATCTAAGCAAGTGCAGCCTACTAACTAAAAGTTACTGATTTTCGGAAAATCGGAGAATTTGTATAAAAAACCTATGAAACTTATTTACTAAAAATATATTGATTTCCTCTTTTTAAATATAAATATGGCATACATCAGTTGATAGATCATTAGTTGTTTTTGCCGCAGCTTTTGGCAACCTTTATCTATATACGACTTTATTTCGAAGGGCTGGCGAAATCGACACCTGTACACGTACCTATGCCATTTGCATAGGGTCGTGGGTTTTTGTCTAGCTGGGCACCCTAATAGTTTGCAAATTTAAAAGAACGAAAAGAAAAGGTCAAAAAGGCATTCATTTGTTTTGTTTACCAGCAATAAACTCGAAGGTAATATTTTCTTCCAAAATTTACTTGTGTTCTTATTTTTCCCGCAATAGCATTTTATGGTCCCTCGTACCGGATAATGAGCCGCCCATTCAAAGAAATTAAATATCCAAACATTTCTTTTTAGAACCCGATCACCCCGCCGATTTGGTCATTCATATCCCCATTCTTCGGTCTTAAAAAATATCGAGGAAACCAAGGTAAGGTTGAGATATAGTATTTATATAGTGACAGTGAGACCGTGAGTGAATATAAAAGCATAATAAATAAACGCAAAGAAAAACATTCTTGCGAATAAATCTCTTTCTTTCCGAAAAACCACCACCTTTTGTGCATAGTGTTGTTGCGATCTCGTCGAGGTTAAGTTACATCGTCTGTTTCTATACCTTCCTTCCACGCCCTCGTGTTCCCGCCGCTTAAAACAGAATCGATTCTTATCACTTCTCTCTAACTTTGTTAGTGATATTTACAGGTTTTGCTTGTCCCTCGCACCTCCCTTTGTGACTGTGTGTGTGTGTCACTTGTGCGAGAGACATATCACAACAATTGCGGTTCGGTTAAATCGGACTGTTTATATTGCGCTCTTTGCCTTTCCCACAATCTGTTCTCAGCACAGTGGGCTAGATTAGACAAAAATTTGGTCATAATTTATTATTTTTTAAATTTATTCAGAAAGTGGTAAATTATCCCTAAATTAAATTATAAAGGGAAATGGTAATCTTTGGTGGATATTTTCAAGAGATATAGTTTAAGTCGTTTTCGTTTACTTAAGTTGCAGTTATTTGGGTTTTTCCCCCTTTTTCGATTTTTTTCGCACTTCTGTTTTCCACAATTACAATGGCCAATCTTAAGAATCTAATTAAATGTGGCGATCGATTGGTCGATTTGGAACAATTTTTAATATCTCTACCGGCAGATGAACATATTATTCATTTTCTTAATGTCCATAGGATGGAATTCAACCGACTTTAGGAGGCTTTTCACTCATGTTATGAGCGAATTTGTGATGATGAGGACCCAAATAAGGTCTCTATGGACATTATTAAGCCAAAGTACATGTCGGGTTACAAGATATATGTATGTGGCCTAGCGGCAATTGATGCCATGTTAGAGAAATTAAGTTCGATGAAGAAGACTGCTTCTATCCCCTTTCACCTTCTCCCGTGTGACACCGAAGTTTTCTCTAGTGACTACAAATCCTGGCCTACATTCAGGAACATGTTCTCTGCGCTTTACAAGGATAATTAAAATATCAGTAATATTCAAAAGATGTGTTATCTGATGCAGAGAACGGCAGGTGAAGCACGTGATATAATAAAGACGTGCCTCATAACAAATGAAGGCTTCGCAATGACCTGGCAAAACCTCAGAGATCGTTACGAGAATAAAAGAGTTCTTGTTAACGCCCAATTAAATACACTGTTGAATCTTGACCCTGTACTTAAGGAATCTGACCCCACTATTAAGCAACTACAGCGTATGGTAAATGATTGTATTAAAAATCTGTCTCTTCTGGACATTCAGACAACAAACTGGGATGCAATTTTCGTTTATATTTGCTCCACTCGATTACCTGAGGTTACACTCAGACTTTGGGAACAATTGCAGGAGACCAGTTCTGATTTGCCCAAATGGGAAACTATGGACAAATTTCTGACATCGAGATACCAGACTCTTGAATATGTATCTGACATCAGAAGCGCACATAATGCCACCTCATTTTCCAACACAGGCAATTCCAAAAAGCAATACAAACCCTAAGCGCCAATCCAATGATAGTAGCAGATACAAAACTTTTGCTACTACTGTTCCCCAAAATAATTCTCAACATCATGATTCCAATGCTAACGATTCGCAGCAACGTGCTGCCCCATCAAATTTATGAATTCAGAAATGCCCCTTATGTAAAAATCAACATCACCTTAGGTTATGTATATGTACAGAATTTCTTCAAATGTCGGTGCCTAAACGTATAGAAACAGTTCGGAGAGTGATAGCACCAGCTAAAACGTCATCGACGTACATGTGACACCTAATAACTTTACTTGCCAATGAAAACTGAGATTTGCTAATATCGCCAAGTTTAAACAGTGTCCATATCGATAAGTAGAGGGCGCAATTGATACCAAAAGTTCGGGAATAATACGTATTTGGCGATACATTTTCTCAACATTCACATTGAATCCGTTATGTGTTTAAAATCCCCATCTAAGAATCGGAACCGTCAAATCGGCCCGCTGAATGGGTCCGGTGCACAAAATGACAAGGGGCTAGAGGCGTTAAACACCATACGAAGCTTAGTGATTTTGCTGTCAAGTTTTAATACTGCATGACGGTGAAGATAATATGACGGGATCTGGCTCAGAGTATTGTTAGTAATCAATTTGGTCATATGGCCCAAAGTAAATTACTTCTTTAGTACTTTATCGTAGTGGGCTTTAAGGTTAGGTTTTTTGAGTAATTGGAAGTCATTTCGCAGAAATTGCGAAATGGTTTCATTTTGTGACACTCCTAGCTGCATGTCTGCAAGGTATTCACGCTTGAAAGGAAGTGATATGACAAATTGGTCCTCTTTATTGCCATATGTTGTACGACGATACAACTCTTTACATAATTGTCCTAAAAAATTATGTAATGATATGGGCTGTTAAATGATATGTTGGTTGTTAAAATCCAACCAATGAGTAAGAGCTCACCACTCGGATGTTGCCGGATATCGGCGAGCATGATTTTCGCCTTTTCAAATGTCAGAATTTCCAATGAGCTCGTTGGGATATCGATCGGGTTGCTGCGAAGATCTCTCATGATGAAGCAATGAGTGATGCTTCTGTTTACAACTGTAGCATAAACCCTGTAGATAATTTAATAGGATGAGGTTCGGAACATAAGGAAAATTTCTGTTGGAAAGTACTACGAGGGACGATGCTTCGCATTTGATTTTTTCTTAACATTACCAGTATTCGAAGGCGGATTGAGTTTATGCGCTCCTTTGATATCATAAACATACAATTAGAAAATTATCCGTATTTGCTCAAGAAGGTAAATTGAAGCTGGTCCCTTGGAATTGCTCCCAAAGTCCGATGGTGACTTTAGGAAGTCATGTAGAATAGATGAAAATGAAAATTCCATTCCACTCGTTTCAAAACTCAATAACGATAAATTGATTCTGCAGTCATTGGTCGTACGCTATAATTGCTTTAAAAAGTGACCAGATTCCTTACGACAGTTGGAAGAATAAAAAGCGTTTTTAGCTAGGCGTTCACGAGAGCCGATTTCTTCTTGTGACAAGAAGATCGCGTATATAATATTGTGCGCTTCACATTCTACCTTTCGCATTAGGTAATATATTTTATGAATATTACTAATGTGGTCATTATCCTTGTATAAGGCAGAAAACATATCCTTTAAAGTAGACAATGTTTTGTACCGAGAAACCCACGGTATTACATGGAAGAAGATAAATAGAGGATAGAGTCTGATTTCTTCTTGGAATTATCTCAATAGAAATTTTTGACGGTTCCGCATGGTCAGAAATACATATATTCATAACATTCGCGAAAAGCTTTTGCCAGGGAACCCCAAGAGAATGAGTAGTGTGATTACTATCAAGCATTAAGGTGATTGCCGCCGCTTCTAATTATAGCTTTATGTACATCCATATTTTTTTATTTTAAAGTCGGTAAAAATTAAGAAAATTGGGGTCGAAATGACTACTAGCTCAGCTGAAAATATATTATAATTTTGGATATACCGATCAAAATCAATAATCTCAAAAAAGAAAAAAAATTTAAAAACAATTTTCTAATTTCAATAATATATTTATATTATAATGTGCAGTAAAATTTAAAGGGAAATTTTGCTTTGCCAAGACTACTGTGTTATAAACAAATTACGTATTACTAGACGAGACAGTTTGGGAGAACATACAATTCAAATAATATAACTTGTTCACCGGTTGAAACGGGTTTTTGGTCGAAATTAATATGATGTCCCTTTTAAAACCGCAATAAAAATTTAAAATGTCGCATTGATTTCGATTACCACCTTAAAATTATTAGATTTCCAAGAAAAATTTAATTCCACTCAAAATGGTGGTTTCTTAGAGAAAAAATCGCTCGCGATTATCACAGTCAAACTATGTTTTTGCACTTTTTCTTTATTATTTTTCGTAAAAAAATCACCACAACTGCCATCAAACTTACTTCTGGGTTGTGTTTATTGTATATATGATTATTACTGGGTGATGAAATCGTGGGCAGTGGGCAATGCCAAACAGATTTTCGTTTCTGAAAGAAAATGTTTCGAATAATTATTTATTTATTTTTTATTTTTTTTTTTCGTGGGCGGCTCAGATATCTGGCTCAAAGAACCAATAACAAAGTGGGGATGAATAAAATAATTATCCGGACCGGGTTTAACAAGAAACAGAGCAAAGTTGGTTCTTCGTTTCATATTTTTTATTTTTAATTCGTGGGTATAATTCATCTTCAGGTACCTCTGTCGCGATGCAGGGGCTTAAGTATTACTTTTCTATTCTATTCTATTATGGAAATGTAACACAACCAAAGGTTATCCACAATTGCTATCTGGTCACTGAGGTAAACCAAATCCTATAGCTCATCTAAAACTTATATAGCGTATATAGTTTATCATCAATCACCACAAGGTGATATTGATCTGACGGTACTTCAGTTTCTTTAAATAAAACTTTACCACTCTCAACGAGGAGGAGGGGTAGATATTGTCCTTATTCAGGAACCTGGGATGAGCTGATTTTAAGTTAATCTTGAGTACAGGTGAAGATGAACATTGATCCTGTCTACTTGTAAAGGGTAACCTAAATACTTTCTGCTTCCTGTTTTAAGTAGCAAAGATATGACAGTGGCTAGTCCGGAACATGATAGTTCCTAAATTTGGCTGGCTTCGGCGTACATGGCACATGACACCGAGGTTCCTTCAAGTGCTCTGAAAACGCTGGTGAAAGCGACAAAAACCGTTGGAAAGAACCTGATTGTGTGCAGTGATGTCAATGCGCACCATCAAATCTGGAGTAGCATAGATATCAACGACAGGGGTGAGTCACTTATTGAATATATTGTAAATACTGACCTAACAATTTGTAACAGGGATGATGAACATTCATCACCAGAAATAGACAAGAAGTACTGGATGTTACCCTTGTTTCTGAGGAACTAACTGATGGGATTGGAGAATGACACGTTTCGGACAATCATAGCTTTTCAGATCATCGTTATATCAGCATCTGTTTAACTGGATTGGAAAGTGTTCAAAAGACTCCACCGAATGTTAGGAAAGCAGACGTGAACAAGTATAGGGAGGCATTTAACTTGAACTTTCCTGGCATTAATGCCCGGAACATCTAGAATATCAAGCGGTCTGTGAGACAGATCACATAGGCTCTGAATGACTCGCTGCAGGCCCCATGTTCCAGAGGCAGAGCCAGGGGTAAGCAACGAAAGCGATGGTGCTCGTTGGAACTTGTTTATCTCAGGGAATGCTGTAGGAAGTTCTTCAACAGGGCTAAGTCCACAAGAGCTTCACAAAACTGGGACAACTAAAAAGGGAAACTTAAAGAATATAAGAGTGCACTGAGGAGGCTAAGAAGAAGTCGTGGAGTGAATTCTGCAACGAAGTTGAAGACACTTCCGAAGCCGTAAGGCTAAGAAAACTACTGGCCTCCACACCGTGCAAGTCTATTAGCCTGCTGTCGTTTCTTCTCAAAACACTGGAGAGATTCATTGACAGCTATCTTAGGACAAACACAGACCGGAAGCTGCTGTCGGATGGACAACTTGCTTACTGCAAGGGTGAGTACATTGAGACTGCCCTGCATGACTTGGCCGGATTCATCGCAGTCGAACTATCAAACCTGGAAGTAAACGACAGTATTAGAAGGCTAGTGTACATATACGTCTCTTCTTACAAAGAGACGTATCACAGCTAAATTAAGGTCGTCGGTCCTAAACAGATTTGTTAGTAGGAGAACACCCAAAGGTGGTGTTCCATCCCCCCTACTATGGAATCTCGCTCTGAACAGTATTCTGTTTTTGAGAACGCTTAGATGCATCCTTCAAAGAGCCCTTCTCTCTTTAAGAGGGAAGGGTAATATTTTTATCACCATTCTTCCCTGTTTATTATGTCCCTAGGAGGAATAATGATTTCAGCTTCGGCCGTTAGTTATGAGTAATTGGACCATTTTCGGCCTCATTTCCATGTTGTACTTCTTAAATGTATCAATTTTTTTTCACTGATTCCCTGTGCGATGATTAGTGATTAGCAGTTGTATCGCAACCTTTTTATACATACATACATATATATAGTAACAGTATCAGCAAATTTTCATTAGTTCGCTTCACAATGTTGCCAACGAAGGGCCGAATTTAGCCACTGTAGATTTATTGAATTCACAGGGAAAAAGTAGCGGCGCGAATCAAGCTCTTTTATTATAAAATTCTCAAAAAAAAGTTATAAGGTTAAATAACGGGTTTGAGTTGAATCTTGACATTAACATTTACTTGTGCCAACTACCATCACCAACTATAAATACAAAAGCTATTTGGCGGAAGCCAGATGACTTCGTTTCGTCCCAACATTGACTCCTCCTGCAGTTGTCTGCTACACTGTTTGTTCTTGCTGTTGTCGTTGTTATTGTTACTGTTATTCATTGCAGTACCAGATACCTATTTGATGATGATGACGATGATGGTAATGCTGTTTGGTAGATGTTTTGGGTGTTGTTGGCATTGAAAAACAATTGGCAGATTATTTTGCGCATCTATGCCATCATAGTACATATAGAAACAAAGCTGATCGACGTGTACGCCGTATACCGCGGACTTCAAGTTGTTACTAGGTACATTTGGGCGGCCTTTGATATCCGTCTACATCGTGCACTTTTGCCTGGGTTTGATGGTAAAATCGCTTAAGGGTGCTTTTTTGCTGTTTTTTCACAAATTTACTACAGGTTTGATTATGGGAACATAGTCTAATGCTGTTACACAGACGTACAGTCGCAAAAAGAAATGAGAATCAGGCAAAGAATTTGTTCTACATAGTGAAGTTTATCTAAATTTTAAATATCAAGTTATAACTATGTGTGTAAAGAATTCAATTTCCCAGACTACCATTTCCTGGGATATCGGGAAAATTGAATATTTATATTTTACCTCAGAAAGTTATTAAAATCATTTCAATACGTGAAAGAGCAATGCAGTAATCGATATAATTCACAAAATTTGGAAAATTTCAAACATCAGCAAATACTTGTGAAGTATGATTTAAAAAGTTTTCACAAGATACTCTAAGGTATGCTCACCGCCACCGCCACTAAGTTGTTCCTTGCATTTCTAACAACTAGTAATATTCATGTGAGTGGCAATAAAGTACGTATATTCTTGGTCGGCGCAAAATTTATTGTCAATCTAGACGAGCCGCCAAAAGTTGAATTAGGATTTGAGGTCAGATTCCTAAGCTGGTAACGTTTAAAATTGGGCAAAATCGGCATACTAAGGAAAAATTATATATAATTATATATATTATAAAATTTCATGACTTTTTTCAAAAAGTTTATCTCTTATTCATTATTTTGATATGTATATACATTATTTTGATATACAGATAATGAAAACATCCACTCTAATTCCTATATTTTTTTTTTTGAACTTATTGAAAAATACATAAACAATTCTCGTCTTTAATGGAAAATGGGCTAAGTCGATATATATTATGCGATATGGGCGCGTTTCTGATACACCTAAAATGTGTCCATTAAAACACTGCACACCGGATATTTTCAGTGCTCATCCAACAGTAGGAGTGGATATTGAAAAACACTAAAATAATGTGAATTTTCCTGGATAAGCTGGCGAATTCGATATGTCATGTGTAAATTGAGAGTGATTTTTATAATCTCACTTATTTGGATATATCTTTACTTCGCCCACAATACGATGGCTTTGTTGCTGTTGGAAAAAAAATCTCAAATATTATTACCACTTATTCGGTAGTTTTTGATAGCTATGAAAATGGACAAAGACAATTTAATATATAGGTATTATGTACGAAAGAAGTAGTTTTTAGCATGTCCGCTTATCTGGCAATTGACACGAATATCGTCAACGACCTTAAAAACCGCAAGCATCGTAACTAGCAATAGCGGTCCCAATCACCTGAAAAAATAAACTTTTTTCGATACATCAGCAAATCTTATTCATTAATTGAAAGCAAAATATTGTAGAAATTGTTATACGACGGAAACAGCTATCCTACATTATAAACACTTTTTAGTGGCACGGCTCTAATTTATTGGGAAAATTCGCAATATCGGTATACTTTTTTAAAGCTTCAGCTCAGCTGAGTTTCTGGCGCCTGCCCACTTATTTTGGTATACCAGCACTTTTTTGTTCCAGCACTTTTTTTAACAGTAAAAGTGGTAACAAAGGAAATGCACGGAAGCTGTATTGGAAAAATATTGCAAGAAGTTGGTTGCAGATGGCAAAAGCGTGGGCATTTCGGATAATAAAATATAGGGTATATATGTTGGATTATGAAAAAAAAACAAAAAAAGGTTCGGATCAAACTTTACGATTTTTCAGGATATGACTTGTTACATTTTATAACGGTCTATTTATTTTGAATATACAGGTTACGATTTGATTCGATCCATCGAAATAAGTTTTGAGATAAATGTTTCATAATAACCTTGAAAGACATTAACTGCTACTTGTATGCAATGAAGTGATATTTTTGTAAAAAAAAATGTCTAAAACTTTTAATTAAACCCAAGACAGGACTTTGCACCTTCCCACCTCAGGTATTATTTTAGGAAGAGTAGAAAATTTTCAATATTTAACTAGTAGAGAAATTGACTGACTTACATATACAATTGTCAGAACAAATATTCGCACAATAAATACAATTTTTTTAATAACATCGATTATATATATATATATATATATAATCATATAGTTTATTATATACTTTATTATATAATATAATATATATATATATATATATATATACATATATGTTACATATGTATATATATATTTATATATTTTAACACATTCATATACATATGCATGAATAGAAAGAAAAAACCATCAACAGCAAATAAGTGTTGTTTCATCAAGACAATACTCCAGTTCTCACATCCGCTATTGCTGTGGCCAAAATTAATGAATTAAAGTTCGAATTGCTTCACTACGTACCTTATTCACCAAATTTAGCTCGCCCGGACTATTCCTTATTTCCAAACTTGAAAGAATGGCTCAGCGGAAGTGCATCGGTCTGAAAGGAAATTGTGTTGAAAAGTAAAGAACATTTTCCAAACTTTTTTGTGTCTTCTTTGTTAGGTCGCAAATATAGAAAAACCCGGTGAAACACGGAGGAGATGGCATTTGGCATGTAAGGTAAAATTTGCAGTTTAAACATTTCAAAACAAAATTTACATCATAATGCACAACAAATGAACCCGGGCGGAAAAGATTTTTGCTTCCGGACTTTTTATTCTAAGCAAACGGTGCAAAATGTGAAGTTCTTGTTACTGCATAATACTAAATATCAATTAAAATTACCTCAGTCACCGGACTTCATACCCCATTAAATATATATGGGATTACTGGAGCGTAAGATGCGTGAACACGTCATAACGTCGAACGAAATGCTAAAATAACACTTATTATGGAGGAATGGAAGAAAATCGGCGAATAAGAAACATCAAAATTTGTTAAATTAAGGCTAAAAGGGCTTTCTGCGGTTCTTGCAAGCGACGGACAGCTCACACTTACTAAAAATTTGTATGTGGTTTTTACTATTTACCAATAATATTTAAAGTATACGAATAATTTTTCTGACAAATTATTTCTTCACTTTTGTTTGCTTCAGCTGTAAAAACCATTTAAAATACAATATACTTTCCATTACAGAATAAAAAGCAAATACACTCTTCATCAAAGGCTTACAAAAAATGTTGACAAGTTTGACTCAATAACAAGTATATATTTGGAATTTCAAATTTTAAGCTTAAAATGTACAGGTAATTTTCCTGGCAAGTCTATCTTCTATGTTTATGTCCTTTTGCTTTTGAGCAAAAGTGTGCGGTGAGCCAGAAAGGATGTGTTAAATTGCCAGACTTTCTAAACCGATTCACAATGAAATAAGAAGAATACAAGGAAATTTAGAAGTTATAGAGGATCCGTTGATTTTTGCTAAATCGATCAGTTCGTGTGTGTGGTACCCTAAGAGACGTTACAATGCAGTCCATTTTGATTCGTAGAACTAAGTTTTCTATACGCTTGATGCGTGTTAAGTTATACGGAATTTAGTGCAATTGAATGAAACATATGAACTTAACAATATGTGGGTTAAATTAAACAATTTGTGTGGGGCGCAGAAAATGACGTTATTATCCGGTCGATTTTTAAAAATTTTACCCAGCAATGTAGCGCAATACAACTGTCAAAAATGTAAACTACTCTATTCCACGAATTAGGTATTCCGGGAAAAATTTTGATGCATGTATGCATATCGATGTATGCCGTGTATTTTGATTCTCAGAACAAAGTTTATCGAGTGCTCGATGTTTGACAAATTTGACTGATTTCTGGACAACGCTTTGAAAGCTGAAAATACTTGAAACTGAGAATAAATGGCTTTATATGTGTCGTTTGATGTTTTTATAGGAGCTACCAGAAAAATCGACCGGTTAAGATTTTTCAAAATTTTGTTAATCATATAAGCCGACGCAATAGACAAACATTTCGGTTGATGTAATGTACAAATTAGGAATTCCAGGTGTACACGAGGTGCCGGTAGGGGGGAAAGTGTCTGGTGAGAGCGTTGCAGCTATGCTTTTGGAACGCTGTAAATTCTGGTTTAGAGTGGACTGTGTGTAGGCTTACGGAGGCAAGGCGAATGTCTGCAGTGTTCAGCTCGGCAATGAAGCGACGTTGATTGACGATGCAGATGAGGAGACGTTGCGCCTACAAGCTTTTAGTGACAGCTTCAGATGATTCCTGATGAGCTTTATTGTGGAATAATTTTTCCACTCCACCACACAAAGATTGAAGGTAGGAAAATTTCTCTCTCCGCGACTAATTGGAGATGAAAAAAAACAACTTGAATTAGTGGAAATTCAAATTAAGTTTAATTGGATGTAGCTCACCGTTCGGGTAGTAAATTATAAGTGAGACTTTATATCCGTTACATTTAAAACATAACATCTGTTTTCTTATTTTTATGTTTAACATTTTCTTCGAAATTAGTTTTGGAATTCACAATAGTAACATTAGGAGAGTTATGTTGCCAATTAGAATTATAGTAAAAAACCACAATAAATAGTAAATACAATTTAGAAGAAGGCTAAATTGAATTTATTTAACTTAAATTTACAACAGAAATATACGTTTACATAATATTCAAAAAATGTTGAAATCCATTTTGTTGTTTTTTAAAAAATAACAAATATATTAAATCCAATGTAAACAAACTGATGATTATTGTCTACATCATTAGGTTTAGACATGGCCCCGGCTTTGCACTTGTGCAAGAGAAGATATGACGCATAGAGCTGCAGCGATCGACTTAATTGCCTCAGATATAATACGCTGATCAGGCCCAGTTGGTGCAGCTTCCCTAGACAACGTTTCTCCATTTTTTGGCAGAGAAGATTCAATGTGGCACTCTGGCTTAATTCTAATTCTGGCGGCCGCCTTGATTCAGGGGTGTTGATAATGCAAAAGTCTGTGGTGAAGTTTATTGCATTTTCTGCAAGTATCTGATGATGATGATATGCTCGGAATAGATGGTTTTTTGCTAGACAATTGGAGCAACACTTATGCTTTTTGACAGCGGCTATCCTCTCGTTGGTGTTCATACGAAGAAACTTTTTACAAAAACGGAGAGAATGTAGATGTTGGCATAACTCGCATCGATATAGATCAGATCTGGCTTTGGATTTCCGGCAATTTCCTTTGTTGTTTCTGCAGTAAAGATATAAATAAAATACAAAGAAAAAGAAAAAAAGATATTATTAATTATGTTTTTATATAATGTATTTTTTTATATAATGTATGTAACATTATGGGATTTGAGACATATGGTCGGAATTTAGGAAGGGTAGGTAGCATAGTTTTGCAATGGAACCGGGATGGTTTTTTTCGACTCGACCAAACCTCCATTCGCTAAGAGGTAATAAATCATCGATCACTGCGACTTAATCTCCTACTTGGAGATTGTGGGCAAGTTTTTGCACACTTGTATCTTTTGTGAGAGGCTTTGAGATAGTTATCCTTCCACCTGATAGCAAATTGATGATGCAGAGCTTTTAATTTTAACTATTGGTTAATAAGGGACAATGTTTTAGAAGGTGGTTCGGGTGCAGCTATAATGGGTGATCCTTTCAGATAATGGCATGGAGTTAAAGCGGTCAGTTCTGAAGGATCTTCCGACAATGCGGAGATTGAACGGGAGTTTAGTACTCCTTCTATTCTAGCAAGAAGAGTAGCAAATTGTTCAAAAGTAAATTTGTGGGTGCCAGCTATTATCTTGAAGTGATGTTTTTAACTTTTTAAGGCAGCTTCCTAGAAACCGCCCATGTGGTAGCCGTAAACTGACTATTTATGTTATATATCATCGGAAGCAGATTTTAGAAATCGGGAAATTTTTTACTTAATTGCCTGCTAGTACCAACGAAATTTCGGCCGTTGTCGGAAATTACCTTATGGGGAAGCCTCCGGCTCCCGACAAAACGCGAGAATGCGGCTTGAAATGCTGTTTATAATAAGTCAGAACGGGGTTCGAAGTGGATTGCTTTAGTGGAGAAGCAAATAAACACGCTGAGATAACTTCTTAAAACTGGGGCATTCCATAAAGAAGAACTTTTAAGTTCAAAGGGTCCAGCAAAATCAATGCCGGTAGTGTGGAATGGTGATCTAAAATTACATCTTTCTGGAGGGAGGGATGTCATGATTTGGGAGCACGGCTTTTGTTTAAAATAATACATGGTTTGCATTTCCGTATTACACCTTTTCCTCGAAGTTTTAAACGAGTTGCGTGAAACTCTGTTTGTACCATTCTACACATAGAAATGCATTCTGCATGAGCCAGAAAGTGATGTAAATGTGTAAGGTAGAGATGACAAAGCCGGGAATTTCCAGGGAGAGTAACTGGATATCTTCGTTATATGGCAGAGAAGAATTTGAAAGATGACCATTTACTCGCATAATCATATTAGAATCCATAAATGGATTACGTGGAGCTAATGAACTTTTGGTTGCAATTCCCTGGGATTTGGAGAGCGAGTTGTATTCAGTTGGGAAATACTGTCATTGAGTCAGGGTTATTAGCCAGATTTTTTCAAATTGAATTTCAATTTGTATAAGATTGTGGTTTACGGATTTTTGCCTATTTGTCACATTGCGAAGGCTGTTGTTATAAAATCTAAATACGTACGCTAGAACCCGAAGGGCTTTTGCGTAAGGTTAAAAGCTTTGCAAAATTTTATCCTCTTCTGTCGTCACTTGCAGTACTTGGATTTCATACTTAGTTTTTGGAAGAGGTATTAAATTCACATTTGGAAGCTACAAAGTTAACTAGCTTAGCAAGCAACACAGCACCGCAGAGCTCCAATCTTGGTAGGCACGAATAGATTGGAAAATGTGTTTGTTGGATGCGTCTGCAAATCCATGAATTTGCACCATATCGTTTGGGGTATAGTGAATCCAACATGGGATCTCGAATCTTTCGATATGAGATAGATCATGCATGAACTCATTCCAGTTATTTAGTAATTCTGGCTTAGAAGGGCATCCCAATCGAGACCTTCAGGCCAGGGGCGTTCCATAAATATTTTAGTTTTTATTACGATGGGAGCTAACTAACCAGCGGGATCGAAAAGTTCAGCTACCGTGAAAAGCACATTTCTTTTCGTTAAGTTATGAGTGCGAACAAAAGTGTAAATAAATGTGTCGGTAAGGGCGTTCCATTTAATTCCAAGAGTTTTTGTAGAGCTAGAGTCGTGGAAACGAAGGAAGTCAGAGTCATATATGTCGTCCTCTAATAGATTTGATAATAATTGAGGATCGTTTGCAGTGATTTTCTTTAGCAGGAATCCTGCTGATTTAAGAGTAGATATGAGTTGTGATTGTTTTAATTGAGTTTCTTCAACAGAAAATCCGCCAGAAAGAATGTCCTCTACATACGTCTCTTTACGCAGTATGACAAAAACATTTGGAAATTCTTTTCCAGAGTCTGGAGCTAATTGCAAGAGAGTTCGTATTGCAAGAAACGGATCACATTTTATAGCAAAGGTAAGTTTTTGGAATTTTCTGTCGTTTGTCTATACATTTTTTTAGATATCACCACTGAACACATATTTATACTTCATTTACTTTTTTTCATTAGATCGCTTTGTAGGTTTGGACCAATGTAAAGAACATCATTTAATGAAAACCCGATTTTGACTTTTGTAATGCATTAATATATAACGCGTACCGTCGCAGTTTTGTGTTCAAGCTCAGAGTTCAGTTCAGAGATAAAATGATTCATACTTGTTATGTAGGACAACTTCATGAGATGAGGTTTCTTCCATGCGGCCAAGCTTTAGGTATTCACATAGGACTGAGTGATATTCCTTTTTTAGTTCAGGGTTTTGGCACATAGATTGTTCCAAACGAGAATGTTGGCTAAGCGCTCTAAATCGTAAGGAACCGAGATAAACCTAGTTAGGGTATTCTGAACGAAACGGAAGCCTTACGACATACCGACCATCGGAACGACGTGTTGTCGTTTTTGTGAAAAATTTTTCACAAAATTTGTTTTCTATTGAGATTGGCAGAGAGTGTGGAGTTTCCTCTTGTTCCCAGAATTTTCTTAGGGTATCGGTTAGTATAGAATCTTTGGACTGAACCAGGTTTGCGCTGAATGAGTGAATTGTTTCAGCTTGCATAGGGCCGCTTAGGACCCATCCAAATATGGTGTTGTAGACCAACGTGTTTCCAAAAATGTTCCTTTTGATGCCCTCGAGGTTTATGAACCGTTCTGAATCATTGCCTAGAATAATATCTATTTGAGCGGATTTATTGAAATTTGGATCAGCTATGCCAAGTTGACAGTTCATCGGAATGAGGTTTTTTAAATGAGACTGAGAGAAAGCGTTTAGTAACTTTAGGCAAGACGATTGCGTTAATAGTGAATCGGAAATTTTGCTTTTGAGAAAACACTACCAATTCATATTCTTTATGAGCAGTTTACTTAACCCGCCAATTCCAATGACATGAAACTGGGCTTTTTTGAGGGAATTTTTAAACGGCTTCTCACTTTCTTTGATAGGAAAGTTCCTTAAAAACAGGGGACGATTAACGCTCTGATTGTGAATAATTCACCTCTAACTTCAATTAGAATTAATGCTGTGCGGAGCAAAATTGTTTTATTGTTTGAGGTAAAGTTGGATTGAATCTGTAAGCTTTGGACTTGTTGTGGTTTATAATCGAAATGAGCACTACAGCTTGCAGACTGTCCATTATTGTCTTTAGGTTTCCCATTAGTTTTTATATGCAGTAATGTATGGTGGGGTTTTTGGCACGTCAAGCAAGTATTTTTACTTTTGCAGTTTGATTTCGTATGAGTAGAAGCGAGCTAGTTATTGCAATATTTATTTTTTTGTACGAAATTATTTCTCTCTTGGGTTGAAAATTTTCGAAATTTTGGGCATGCTCTAATGTTGTGTTCTGTATTACAGAGTATACATATATTGAGATTTTCCTGGGAATGATGCTTTTGAACATTGGTTTTTAAAGGAGCGGGAAGACTGTATCTTTCTTTTGAGGATCTAATACTTAATGTGCGTTCAACAACCTCAAACCTGTTAATTAGGATCTCGTCCATTTGGGACCATTTTGGCAATTCTCGATGAGTTTTAAAGGACTGTCCCATAGAGATAGGGTCTTGTCGGGCAACTTAGTTGAGAGGAGGTAAATTAGTATTGGATCCCAGCCCTCGATTTGAACGTCAAGGGCTTTAAGTGGAAAGTGGAAAGACAATCATTTACGGTAGATTGAATCTTTTGTATTGATTCGCTGTTCTCTATATTTGCGACTGGGATATTGAAGAAAACTTTGAGTTGATTATCGGCCAAAACCCTTTTGTTCTCATACCGTGATTTTAACGCGTTCCGTTAAAATGAAGGTAGCCGCTTAAACGCGACGATCATGATCCAATATCACTGAGACTCATACTTCAAGAGAACACCACAACAGGATTCACAAAACTCCGAAAAAATCTAAGTTTTGCTTGCTGACCAAGAACCACCACCTCTGGCTGTATTAAGCAAAATAAAATATTACGGGTATCTTACGTTTTAAATGAATTGGGAATGCCGGTTACAAGTTATGGTAAAAATGTGATTTTTTATTCTATGCAGATACTGGAACAATACAGGTACTGGACTGGACGACTTTTGCTCATCACAAACTGTCAAACTGACTGTATTATAAGGGAGCCACGCCGATATTTGGGCGCACCTGTTTGCAATCATATTTAATTACCGAGTCTTTAACATTTTATTGGTGGCTGACATGACGACCTATAATCTCCTAAAATCGTGGGTTCCACAAGGACAATACCGAGAACGAAAAATACACAATAAATAAATGTTTATCAAAATCAAAAGTTGTATCAACGAATGTTTGTCATGCATGGAAATGGACATTAAAGTTTGCTTACACACTCTCTACCCTTATCTCTTCCTGGTCCCAAAAAAATAGGAGTGGAATGGCAAATTCCTACAAATACGAGGGCGGTCCCCTAACAAAGAAGACACAAAAAAAGTTGTGAACATTTTCATTATTTTTTAACATAATCCCCTTTTAGCTCTATTACTTTTTTCAGGGATGTTCAGTAGCTTCTACACCCTGTTTATACCAAGAACAATGAAACTTCTTGAAATAGTCATCAAGCGCAGACTTCACCTTTTCATTGTTGGCAAATCTTTTACCACCGAGCCATTTGTTGAAGTTTGGGAAAAGAAATTAGTCCGAAGGAGCTAAACCTGGTGAATAAGGATGTGTGAATTGGAGCGTTTTTGAGCGTGGCTTGATGAAACAACGCGTTCTTTTTCGCCAAGTGCTGCAAAAAATTAGCATGATATTTGCCGTTGATGTTTTGTTTTTCCTTTCTGAGCATAATCAATAAAATACAATTCCATGTACATCTCAAAGAACACACTCCATAATCTTGCTTGCAGATGGTGCCGTTACGCCTTCGTTGCACTCGATTTTCTCATTCCAGTTCATTGTTTTGACAGTTCCTTTGTCTAACTGTCCATGGTTATAAATAGATGCGAAAATTCGGTTTTATTGCTATGAAACATCGTCAAGCACTCTTCCCGATGCTGTTTTTGGCCAATTGAAAGGAAGCGCATCACCCATCTTGCGCACAGCTTTCTTATATTCAAATCTTCTTATCATTACAGCTAGCTCACGCACCTTCAGCTGACAATTATCCAATGCCATTTTATGGATTTTCTAAACCGTGAACACCTCAATTGGTTGACCCTTACGGTTTTCGTCTTGGCAGTTCGTACGGCCTCATTTAAACTTTGCGACCCAATATTTTACAATCGTAAATGAAGAAGCAGACTCCCCCAGAGCAGAATCTAGCTCGGCTTTAATATTGGTAGGACCGAGACCTTTCAAAGGGCAATATTGGATTACATAACGCTGACCAATTTTCATGTTTAAAATTCACTGAGATCGTTTACTTTTAGAGGTTTAAATAAACGTAACTTAAAACATATGTTTTATAAGGTTGCCACTTTTCACCAAATTAATAACAGACATAGGATAACAGATCGAAGACTGCGAATGAAAGTAAAAATTTAGAGCTTTCTACATTTTATTGGAGTATATAAGAAAAATCGTTGTTATTTTATTTCAAACTAGCCGACCCGGCAAACGTTGCTTTGCCTTCAAATTTTATTTTTATTGGAAATGTTTCATTAGCAGGAGCAGAAATAATTACTTTTTAATTTGTGGTTTGTATAGGAGGTACCACTCCCCATTGTCCAATCCCGCCCATATTTGCAGCAGCACTTAAGATATGTACACCAAACCGATGTACCAAATTTTGTTCAAATACCGTAAACAGGAGCAGAAATATTGGATATTTAATTTATGGTTTGTATGGGAGGTACCACGCCCTATTGTCCAATCCCGCCCATATTTGCAGTAGCACTTAAGATATGTACACCAAACCTACGCAACAAATTTTGTTCAAATACCGTAAGCAGGAGCAGAAATAATTGATTTTTAATTTTTTGTTTGTATGGGAGGTACCACGCCCCTTTGTCCAATTGGACCGAATTGTAAATCTAAACCATCCCGGGCACCACTCAGAGCAATATACAAAAATTTATGCAAAGCGGTCCAGCCGTTTAGGAGGAGTTCAATGACAACGCCCGCACAGTAGAATTATATATATAAAGATTGAAATGTTCAAACATACATACATTTTGAATTTGAGTAAAATCTGAGGGAAAAAATTTATTTTCGAAACGCCGCCTACTGGATTTAAACACATACAAAATGTTAAAATGATGAAACATACATACATTTTTAATTTGAGTAAAATCGAACCATAAATATAAATTTTCGACATAAGTCCACCTCAGCGCCACCTACCGGGTTCATTTATACACAAACGAATTTCTCATGATCAAAGAAACACACATTCTGAATTTCAGTTAAATTGGTTCATTAAAACCTAATCGGGAGCCACCTACCGGCTCCAAACTTCATTAAAACCTAATCGGGCACCAACCGACCCTATGGTGTGAATATGGCTGCTGTAGCTGTAATCGTTAAGATCTGATAGTCGGACAAACATATGCACGAACGTTTTTATATATTAAGATATACATGTACGATTTGGAAGCTAAAAGAATAGATACAAAATTCAATTCCAGAACATTTCGTCAACATACTATATAAGATAGGAAGGATTTTACACAAAATAATATGTTTACAAGTACCGTTTATAATTAGACATCGTTTACAGAATGGTTTGCATGTGTCTCAGGTATATGTATTATGAACGTATCTTGACTTCCATATGAAGTTATTTGATAATGTGACACACATTGAATCGTCCCTTTATAACTATTGGATAGATAGTAGAATTGGTCGCAAAGTAATGAAACTTGTTGCATTCTTGATGGGCCTTAATTTAAACATACGTAGATATCGAAATTTGGTCTCACTATAACTCTCTAGAAGATAATGCAATTTCAACCAAATTTGGATTGTTCCATTAAATATGGTTTTCAAAAGCAATGTAGTTTCAAATGCCTCTGTGTGTGATTATTCTTTGAAATGATGCTGATCCGTCAATTAACCGAATATCTTAAATTCCACCAATGAAATTACTACCTAAAGTTTGATTAAACCACTAAGTTCGTCTATACTTTTCTCCCCAAACTCGGACTTGTTGTTCGGTGGGGCATTAGTTTCATATAGAATAAGGTGAATGCGTGCGGACTAACGTAGTGGAAAATAGTAGTAGTTGTATGTTTTCCAATTGATTAATTACCGTATTTTCAATCGTCATATTACAGGATACAGTGGTTTCAAAACAGCCGGTCTGGCAAGGCTGTCAGCTGTTAAATACCTGTCACCTAAAGTGTTATTTATTTTGTAACGTGTTGTCATTTGTAATTATGGATTGGTTATTATATTATGGTTGAAACTTACTACAAAAGTGGTGATTCAAACGATTCAAACCGACTTTTTTAGCCTGCAATTGAAGATTATGAACTGGACAATATATGGCTTCAGCAAGACGGTGCCATGAGCTGCACAACACTACATATTTTAGCTTTATTAAGTTAAGTTTCCAGAAAGGGTAATTTCACATTTCGCGTTGAATTTTTTCTTGTGGGGCTATTGGCACGTTGGAGCATTTGGAAAACAACATTTGCTGAGATATCGCCGAAATACCGGTCGAAACTACGTCAAAAAGGATCTACTGCTGCAACCAATCCAGAGGCGGCCATTTAAATGACATTGTATTTCGTACATGATGTCAAAGTCCAAGCATTATAACAAAATACAAGTTTCATCGAAATCATGGCTTAATGTGTGTTTAAACTTAACTTTACTTTTAAAGCCGAAAAATGGATAACCGGGTAATAGCAGTTTATAAGTTGGGAAGAATTTTCGAAGGCCGTGCTGAGTCCAAGATAGCATAACGTTGGAAAAATTGACAATCTATCATTTAATGCGATTTAAATTTTTGAATTCGTTTGTAGTTTATCGGATGGCCTCATAAACTTTGTGGTGTTTGAAAAATATTGCTTAGTAAATGTTTGGAAATTATTAATATTTACAGCCAGATGCACACTGAACGATGAGAAATTGTTGGAGCAACTTCGGCAATATAGCATTCATTAGCTGTTGTAATGACTTTACATTACAATCAATCACATTATAAGTCATGGTTTGTTTGCATCCAAGAATTTGGGTTTAAATAAATTGTTCTGGAAAACTCATGTATATAATTATATATGTATATAATATTAATTATTTTTCAGCTGGAAAACATCATCCTGTAAAAACTACAAAAGTTGTGCCGGATCAGTAAAATAATAAAAAAAAAAAGTTTTCATGTGAACGATATTATTATGAGGCTCAACACATCATATGCGCTCGAGCGAATAGCAACAGTTCTATCGAATCCACAAAACTTTTTTTTTAAGACAAAAATAATTTTTTGGCATGTAATGCTGAGAAATCTGAAGTGATTACAAGCAAGGGGATGTATCAGAACAAGGACCCATATAACCCATCTCTCATTTGATTCATCCCTGAACAAGTTGCATTACATATAGTCAGACTCCAACGAAAATTGTGTCAGATAGAAGCGTTAAATCCACACTTGGGCTATTCCAGTGTATGGGGGCTACAGCACTACATAAATCTAAATTGTTTATTTGCTACATGGTTTGTTTTTGATTTAGCTAAACCATACGCACTAAATGTAATTCTGTGTCAAAATTGACACGGTCGATTATCATTAGAGTTCGTTCCGGGTCCAACTACAATAAATCATATGTTTCAAATTTGACCAAGTTGCAGTAAAATCTGTGTGAAATCGACAATTATGTTTAATGACCTAAATACGTACGCCAAGTTTTTCAAAAATGCCGTTTCTAACTAATTGGCTTAATCGGTTTTTCGGTTCTATTAGCCGCTTTCCGAAAACTTGCAAGAAACCTTAAGAATAACTCAATATTCATCAAACTTATGTTTAATATGAAAGGAATTAATTCTGATACGACCAGTGCAATACATTAGCAAGAAACAAACAATAACTTTGTTTGTCAATATTAACCTTGGCTAAAACGTCTTTAAGTGAAATATTTTCTTAGACCGCATCGTGTACTGAAAATAACAGTCTTGAAATGTTGTGAAAAATGATTCCAAACTGAATATCGGGAATTTTCGCTGCTTCTATAAATATAACATGGGATAAACCTAACACGTTCTATTAAACCTTTTCCAAACATGGCGGAATGGTTCACAAATGAAATACAAACGAAAAATTAAATAATTCATAATGAAATAATGACCAAATAGTAAAAAAAATCCCAAGATAAAAGGTTATAACGAAATAATTAAAAACTAGTACAGAAATTTCATTCAGGTGAACTAACTAACATAAATTATTACTCAACCTCTTTCTGTGTTGCATCAAAAATGCTCTGTGTTAAAGGCAAATGTAGTTGGTAAAGACGGTTTCCACGTAGTGTCCTTGCGCAAGGGGAAGGTGCTGGAGACAAAAGTTCAAACATATACAAAAGAAAAATATCGTGAATTTTCCAAATTTTTTGACCAGAAACGTAAGAATTACTATACTTACCAACTCAAAAGCTCTAAGGGACTAATAGTAGAAAGCAACGTTCCCATACAGGAAATAAAGGAGGCTGTTGAAAATGAGGGTTACGAAGTGAAATCCATTCACAATATACTCAACAAGTTCAAGGCTCCTCTGCCCATGTTTAAGTTGGAAATAGCGTTTGACTACGCCCACATGAAAGGAAAAAATGAACCCCACCCAATTTACAATCTCAGATATCTGCTTCATCGCAGAGTATCAGTTGAGGAACCGCTAGCGCGCAAAGACCCTCCCCAATGCTTAAACTGCCAGGAGTTTGGGCATACTAAAGGTTACTGCAAATTACCATCCGTATGTGTGATATGCGGAAGTATTCATAAAACTTCAGAATGCAAGTTACCAAAAACAGATCCTAGTCTGAAGAAATGTGGAAACTGTGGAGGAAACCACACAGCTAATTATAGAGGTTGCCCCGTGTACATAGAACTAAGGAGGAAGCTCTCTCATAGAAGGCAGGAAGCTCCTCAGTTTCAAGTGCCAGACTTTGGGTGTATCCCAAATCCAGTTCCATCAGTTTCAAATGTCAATTCAGCAACGACGACTCGAATGACATACGCACAATCTCTGAAAAATCAGGTTCCTCAAGCTCCTCCGCAGAAAAATAATATTGAAACCTCAATCGAATCCCTCATAAAAACTATGAATAATTTCATGACAAATATGCATGGCTTATTGGCTACCAGTCTACTCTCAGTTTGGAAAATAAAATCACCATCTACAAAACCATATTGAAGCCAATATGGACATACGGCGTCCAATTGTGGGGAACGGCGTCGGCTTCTGACATAAATAAGCTACAGAGAAGACAATCAAGAATACTGCGCTAAATTTGTGGTGCCCCACGATATATTAAGAATGATAACATACACAAAGATTTAAAAATTCCTTATATTTCCGAGGAAATAAGAAAATTAAGCAGGTCATATGTATCGAAGTTGTCCTCCCACTCAAACCCACTCGCTCAAAACCTTCAACATTTTCCCGGTCATATACGGCTAAGAAGAAAGGACACGCTGGACTTGGTCCGGTGATAAAAAGTTCGTCTCACCAAAAATAAGGTCCGGCAATGGCAGGATGCTTTAGTTTAAGATATGATTAAGATTTAAATAGTTATTGTAAATTTCGAAAGAAAGATCCAATAAAGAAAATGAATGAGAAAAAAAAAAAACATTTGGTCAAAAGAAACTTGGTATTTTAAATGCTTCCTTCTGGGCGTTACATTTTGAACTTTTCAAATAATATATACTTTCTATCCTCAGGGCGAAGGTATAAAAATAAATTTATGCATGAAACAAATTCCAAAAGATGGAATAATATCGAAATTAATTTTATTTACAAGGATTATATGTCTTTATATGTTTATACTAATAAAATAGGATTTACAAGAAAACTTGAACCGTATATTCACAGTCGACAGCCAACTGGACAAAATTTTTACTCCTGCTTTTCCTACATTTGTCTCTTCTACCACTAAATTTTTTTCCGGCGCAGTTTTCAAACAAATCCTCAGAGGTCATTCCTATGCAAGTTTGATTTCCGCTAAACTCTTCTGTAAGTGAACTGCTAGCGTTTTAGTGGAGTAGTTGGAACTACTAACGCTGTTAAACAGCAGCTCAATATCGACCCTTTTCGTAATCTCTGCCTTCTAGAAAAGCTGTACAAATTTAAAAAAATTTCCATGTTTGGGAATTATCTTCCCTAAAACCATTTTATAAAGTGCTAAAGCGGAGGTGGCCCAAATTGTTGTTCCAAAAACTGATATTCCATTTGGACCAATCTAGAAAAAAATGTCAAATGTTGCAGAAAATATTGGAAGTTGCAACTATTTTAATGTTTTTGGCAAAAAAAAAATTGTTAAAACTTGTTTTTAATAGTAGTCCAAAAATGTTGCAAGCATAAAGCCTTGGTCAAATTTTTCGTTTTCGCATTTTATAAAGCGGTGCTGCAGTATGCAACGATATAATTTTGGATTCCGTTTTAAATGCCGCTGGTCCCTTGGGTTTTATTGTAATTGTCCGAAGTACTGCTTGGCGGAAATGGAACCAACAAACAATGTGTGAATTTGAAAATACAGCCAGCAATAAAAACATCGCTTTCCAATTTCAAAATATTTCAATGTAAAAATGCCAACAAATGGACATAGCCAAAGGGAAATGTCTGCGAGTTTGTGAGTTGATGCGCAATAGAAATATAATAAAGCCAGCCACAATAAAAGAAGCAAAATTAGAAATAAGAAGTTTTATAAAGATTTATAGCAGTTATCGTCTCTACTAACCAACCATTGCTCAATCGACTTAAAAAGTCATGAAACTTACTTGGTCAGAAAATGTTTGGTATTTTGAAAGCGTTCTTTCGCAAAATCGCAAAATTCAGGTCAAAGTCAAAGTATTACACAATATATTTTAAAGCTGTCATAGAACTCGACAAATTAAGGTCAAGATATAGCCTAGCGATGGACAGTACTGAAACCACGTCATTACCATTTGTGTCTGCATTGATTTTTCAAAAATTAAAACCGACTTTTCTCTCAGGTACTGCTGCGAAAACGAAACTGTACCAACGGAATTCCAAAAATTTTCTTGGAAATTATAAATACAAAATACATTGATCGCATTTATTACTACACTGACGATTCTGTTATTAACGAAAAAGCTGGCTTTGGCAGAAAATTAAAGCACGATAAAATAAGATCTATTTTGTTAAATTTTTTTGATGACCAAATATATTTTACGTGGAACCTTAGCCATGCAAATATTGTTGGAAATGAAAAGATAGATAAATTGACTAAAGACGCACATAAACAAGACATAGAAAATTAAATTTTGCTATGCTGGCCTCAAGCTGGAAATATTTATTCGACCTATGAGAAGAATTTTTGCGAAATGATAAAAGAACAAAACTGCATAAAATACAAAAATTTACTAAACCAAATTTAACTAGAAAAGATTTGAATAAGTTGTATAGACAAAAAATAGTTCATTGTTCACTTACACAAAAATATATAAATAAAAAAGCACCTACACCTCAATGTGACTGCGGAAAAAAGTTAACAATATTCCACATAATTCATGAACAAACCAACTTGCGTGAAAGGATAATTGATTTCAATGTTAAATCGAATTGTACATATCAATTTAAAAAAAATTACATTTATATACATGTCCATATATCTAAATATTTCAATTGCGCATATATGTAATTTCTGGTATTAAGTTTATTCATACAGAAGGAGTTTAATTTAATTTAATTATTCGCTTATCCAAATCACATTTAGGTTGGATGTCACTGAACAACTGGGAAAATATATCGCATATCAATTTAATAATTAAAGATATTGTAATATATGTTTGTCTTGTCAAAATTGTGTTGGAACTGTAGGTTAAAATAGTACAATACTTTTCTAAATGTCTCGGATGCAATCAGCTTAGAATTTATTATCAATAATTGGCATCGCTATGTTGGCGTTGCTGTAAAATCTTTCATACAAATTTTCTTACAAAAAGTCGATTAGTAGGACTTAAAGCCTAAAGTGTTATTTGAAATGTCTTCACGAATCCGATAATGTTTGGACGCAGTGAGGCTGCGCCCAATCTGGTATCTTACATACGAAATGGAGGATTTGGAGAAAACATATTTTTGCTCGTAATCTAGCTCGTAAACTAGTCCTCCAGAACCGACTAGTCATAAATTATTCAAATTATATTAGCTCGGGAATGGTTCCCCAAAAATGCTGCACGTTGGAATTTAACGAGTTCAGGACTGTAACTAGGCGTGCTTATAATGCCCAATCTGCAACCTTACATAACTTACAATTCGTAAGCTCCATTAGCATATTATTAGGTCAGTCTTCATTTTTGTGAACCATAACATAACTTGTATCTCTGCGGCGGATTTTCCCTAATTCTTACCGTACATTTTTTTCACGTTTCTATAAGGCATTTAAATCAGAAAATTCCATTCCTAACGTGTACGTAGAATTCGACCAAATATTATACATATGTATTTCCGCCACCATAATAATCAGCTTTATCCGTAATGATGTTAAAGAAAAGTTACAGTTTCAAAGATCTTCGTTCCATTTGCAATTTCCTTTTCGACAATCGAAGAACACGACTAGTTGACATAATATCGATGGGAGTAGTAAACGATTTCCGGTTTTCATACGAAATTCGATTTGATTCGTTCTATCCAGAATAACATTTGAATTTCGTGTCGGAATGTGTCCGTATAGGCAATAACGTTATGCGATATTTGGAACAATCGAACTGTGAGGTATTCACATCAACGGCCAGCGGCGGTAGCCAAGGTTTAGAAAATAAACTGAAAGGCCTTTATGTACTGTGTAATAAATAACAGCCAATCTGGGGGGTGAGAAATTCCAAGTCAGGGTGATGGTACTAGGTCAGTATAGTAAAATCCTCAAAGGGTTTCGCGTTCGTATGTGTCAGTTTTTTTAATGACCTTTTAAATTTTTTCCTTATCTTGATGTTTTTTCGCTTAGTTGTAAAACTTTGGCAAAAACGTAGTTTGACATAACTCGAGAACGACTAGTTCGATTTTGCTGAAACAAATTGAGAAAAATTAAGAATTACATTTCCTTTAATCCATTCATATACTGTTTCTCTACCAAATCAACATTTTTGCAATTACAAATAAATTTATGAACAAAATTTTGTCAAAAAAATTTTTTTTGTTTTAATCATATGAATCCCAAACGGAAAAAAGTGTCAAGTCTTATAACTTTTACGTAAGGCCACATATTGCTTTTATTTACAATTAAGTGAAGGTATCCCATTTTGACAAGAATATTGATATTGGTTTTTATTCAAAAAAGTGTCATTTATCGCGTTTTTTTATAAATTTTCCCCAATAACTCCAGACTTCTGGCCATAAACTACTAAAAAAATAAAGTAAACATTTTTATAATTTTTTATTTTTATTTTGTTTATTTATTTTTATTTATTTTAATAAATATTGCCTAGACTTTTTCGATGGTGGTTGTTCGGGATTATTGGCATCGCATTCATCGTTGTCATCAGTTTCTGAACCACACATAATGTCAATGTGTGACTCCACAGCTGGCCCTTCTGCACCTCCTTCTTTAATTTTACTTTCGAGTGTCGGGTAAATTAGTTTCAAACACAAGAAAACTTCATCTCTTTTGGCGATAGTTTTGATGAAATTCTTAACAATTCCAAGTTTAATATGCAGTGGAGGCAGCAATATCTTCTCCTTCGGTACTAGAGGCTCACGAATAATATTGGCCGTTTGTAACCTGCTGTGCTCTCTGAGTTTCCATCCGTGGCATGCATATT
>JAHXMU010000194.1:2614424-2682324 GCA_019455685.1 Philornis downsi | reverse complement strand
CGGGGCGAGGTCTGGAGAGTAGTGGGTGAAGTAAAACTTCCCACCTGAGCTCTGACAGTTTCTGACGGGTCCGCAAGACATTGCGAAGGCGGGCGTAGTCATGATGGAAGATGTCCTCTCACCGATTTATGAGCTTCGCCCGCTTTTCTTCCAATGCCGCCTTCAATTTATCTAAATGTGAGATATAGTAGTCCGCATTAACGGGTTGATTTGTTGGGAGAAGCCCAAAAAAGACTACTCCTTTGACATCCCACCAAATCGACAACATTACCTTCCCGGGGGTTAAGGCCCGCTTTAGAGGTGGAATAAGGAGTTTTCATTATTGTAGACTATCAATTTTCCATCCCCTGTGATGAGGTTCTTTACAGCCTCCTTTATATCCTCAGGTTATCGCAGACGTCAACGCAATTCAGGCGGTTGGCCTCAGTGAGAGAGTGAGGTCGCTCAGCTATTTTATGACCACGTGAACATTTGAGACTGATTCTTTGATTATTTCAGTTATTTCCCTAACTGTTGCACGGGTACTAACAATAATTAAGTCTCCCACCTTCTCGGAAACAATTTCCTTTGGTCGTCCTGATCTGGGAGCGTCCATAACGGAGAAGTCGCTCGTAAGAAATCTTTCTGGCTTCAGCAGTCGTTTTTCCTTTTTGGAAATAATACAGCATAATATACTTAAAATGGTCTTTTTCGCTCATTTTTCTTTTTAAAACTTTTCATTAAAACGCTAAAACCACTCACGACTAGAACGAGAACACTACTAAACTATAGTAAAGAGTTAAGAGAAGGGGTGAGAGGAAGTTATGATAGCGTTTGAAGGAATTCTACGTCATGAGAAGTAACGTATTGTGAACTAACAAATTAACCGAATGATAATACATTTTAAATGTTGTTAAAATAGGTCAATCTTAATATTTTGTAAGTTTATCAAATACCCTTTCGCCGGAACATAAAATAATATTTCTGTCTACCTACTCAGACTTCGAAAATAGTGATGTCATCTAAAAATTTTTACCTTGAAACTGAGTGAAAATTAATATTTCAATAAAGGGGCATAGAGTGGGGATATTTATAAGTCGATTCACCTAACTGAAACTTTTAAGCTAATGTTAGACATGGATTGACTCCTTATATGGGAAAGAGACATTTTTATGCCAAATTTCAGTCTAGTGGCTCAAGCGGTTTGACTATATTTCTCAATAATATTTATAAACGGAATAGCAATTCTGGTTTGATATAATAGGCAGTTGATATAATAGGATTAAAGGCGAAGCTTATAACATAGAAAAGGGTATTTTTTACCAGAAATCAATTCCCTTTTCTTTCAAAAAGGATTAAAAAGATATTTGAAAGTTAAAACAAAATACATTTTTACGAGCTCCACTGAAATCTATTTTACAACATATTGAAGAATATTTGTACACTACACATTTGCACTTTAGTGCAGTATTCTCGTAATTGTTTTAAAAAACATTCGTACATATCCGAACATATTCACAATATCTTTGTAGAACGTTTAATATCAAAAATTTGTTATGCTGAAGCACTTTTGTGAAATTAATTTTTAAAAGGATTAAAATATCCCACGAATATTGAAGAGAGATAATGGATGTACAGGATGTAGCGACGCAATAAACTGTTGTGTGGGAATATTAATATTTCAATACATCCAAACTTTGTTATTAAACAAAGAAAAATGCATTAAACAATTTAAATAAAAGAAACCCTGGTTGAAAAGTTAGATTTTTCTTGATTTTTAAATATTTTAGCCTTTCTGGGAAAAGTTTAAGCTTTTATCAAGTTCTGGGAAAAATGTTTCCAACTACCATTTGGCAGCTGTTGCAGATAATGTAGTTTTTGCATCGAGTATATCCTAAAGCAATTCATTGCTCCTCTTTGATGGCGGTGTTATTGCCTTCATAGTCCAAACGTAAAAGGTCACAATTTCTTTAAATCATAGTCATAATAACGCTTGATATCATTGTTTAACGCAAATCGTTTACTCTGTTTTTCCTGTCGTACTTTCTGCAATTACAGAGTTCAAATACATGACTTTTTCAAAAACCCGTTTTTCAAAGACATTTTTAAATATTCTTGTAATTTCTCAAAAATTGATCCAAAGAACGATACCTCGTGTTTGATGACGTACAAATTTATGTAATCTGATCAGAAACGTGATTTTGGCAGCACAATACAAATTTGCCTAACTCGTACTTTGGAACCATATTTTTTTGTTTACCCCTATTGCACACTAGGGCACGTTGCTCAAATATCATTATGTTAGCGGTTTATAATTTGAATTGAGATGTAAGTTCTACGATTATATTCCAATCTCTCAAAACCCGTGAAAGGGCCTCTTTCGACAAAACATTGCAAGACTTTTCCGCTAGTGGACATCCAAATACGGTCATATATATTTTTTATTATTATGTGCAAATATGTTAGAGTGACCCTTAATTATATGGTTCTTTCCAAAAGTATAAAGACATAAAGCTTTGTTGTCAATGAAAAACAAATATTTGTACGTATCGAATAAAGCTGTTGTCGAACGCGGCGCGATGTGTCTGACGAACATTTCGAGTAGGTAAGTAATCGACAAGTCTGTTAAATATTTCTCAAATTATGACTTTCGGAATCGTCGTTAAACTATAGCTCCCGTTTAGTGAGACTTCACTGATTTTTTCGGAAAACCACAAACTGCAGAAAATATGTGAATAAGTGCCACCCTAACAAGTATTTATTTCAATAGTCATAATATTAATTCGGCGAATTACTTTCATTCAATTCTACTGCAAAGTGTGGAATTTAGCCAAATGAAAGTTTACCATAACAAACACTAACTAACCCAGTCACGTGTTGGCTGAAGATTTCTCACTGCATACCTGTAAATGTACATACGAGTGTGTAGATTCGATGTCAAAACATGCGCCAAACATCCCCAAAGGAAATCCCCAACAGAGCCGTAGTTACGAAATCGATCAAAATGTTTCAATGGTATCAATTGCCAATTGACATTTGATTTACGCTACTGTAGACGTGGCGGACATAACATGGGAGAAACATGAGTGTCAGGCGTAAAGATCAAGGTAGAAACGTTGATGCGCTATATGTGTCATTTTCAGGTAAAAACATATATCTCATATGTATTGATTTTAGTTATCTATGTGCAATAGTATACAAAATGTGTGTTGGGTTATTTCTAATTAAATTGGAAATTACATTCTTGATTGAGCTCAAATTTTTGGAATACCGAGACTTATACATTGTTTACATTATTGCAAAATATATTTAAGAAATGGATTAAGTTTGATTGGGTTACTTCTCAAACGAATTGTGCAATATTAATTATAGTATATATTATATTAATATTAATATTAATATTAATAATATTATATTAATTATTAGTTTCATTATACAATCATAATATTATCCCTTTTTTCTTCCAAAGGTTACACATCCAAAACCTGCAAAACAATACGAGTCCTTATTCCGAAACTTCGCTTTGTGTATTATAATATTTATATTAAGACAATCAAATGTGATAAAACTACTAATGGTCTATAACATACTTTGGCTCTGCGTCCACTTGCCCTGACACACTTCTAGACTACTTTGTGGGAAAACTTTCCATGTGCAAATGCAACGAATACGACGTGTTCAAGTTGTAGATTAATTCACATTGGATTAAATGTAGTTTGTCCATTGCAAAATGATTTGAGAGTAGTAGTATATGTCTGAAATATTTTAAAAAGATCGAAAATTAGTTTCTTCAGAAGATACCAAGTGTGTAACGCGTCTTTTCTTGACAATACTGTGTATGAAATTTTTTTTTTACGAAAGTGCAGATTGCGATTACAGTGAAAATTTCATACACCACTTATCGCTATTAGGAAATATCTTTTTGAAAACGTGTACGAACAATTTAAAATTTAAATTTATTATTTAGTACCTCGCTTTCTCCTAGAACGCATAGAAATGCGTTTTGCTTATTAAAACGTTGGGTTGTGACATACAAACTGCATCTGTAGTCCAGACTTACAGAGTAAACTGCTATTTACTACTACTGCTACTTTTACACTATCTTCGCACTAAAAGTTATGTTTCAAAACTTGAATGCCTGAGAATAAATCGTAGCTAAAGACTTTGATAAGATAATATTATAACAGTAATATATTCTCGGATCAGTTTCACTTCTTGATTTTACCCAATTTTAGTTGGAACAAAAGGTACGGTGATTTTCTTATTATTTACAGCTTACGTGGAATAGCTACGAACAATCTATTGAAAAGGTATTGAAAATTTGTAATAAATATTTTGCAAAATCTACTGTTATAAATTATTATTATAGAAACTACTGACATTCGCGTTATCTCAAATAGATGTCATAAAAACTTAAAAGTAAAAATTTAATTTTTCATACACTGTGTTTCAGAAACTGAAGCCAGAGAAACTAAACTAACGTTTTGGAATGCCCGATTTCGCGCGACATCAATCTTTCCATAGCTCTGCCAAATATAGCGTTCTATAATATGTGAAAAGATCTTGTCTTCCAACTTTCCAACTCGAAATATCGTCTAAAATCCAGTATGGGATCGCTGTCAACATCGGTTTAGTCATCATTATATGAGTAATAAATATACAAAAGAAAAGAACAAAAATGTTTGGCTCTTCGCTAGATAAGTAGGCGTGGCGAAAGTCTTCTTCTATGAATTGAAATGTGAAATTGTCTTTCAATAGCCACATCCATAATCAAAGGGATATCATTTAAAAGTGCTCGAACTGGCATGGCCCATCCAATCATATCTATCAATTACCACAGTTAACCAAAAAAAAAAAAAAAATGAAATTTATGTACATTTTGACTAAGTTAATTTTTTCCGGAGGTGAGTTTGCAATGTGTGGGTAATTTTATTTAAACTGGACTGATTTTGTCACTTGATGCACGTTCGAATATTATTTCTTGCAGTTGTGAACTTCACTCATACAATATTGCTTTTAATTGACGAACAATACATGGCACAGCTTCTTCAAAGAAACTCTGAAAAATTCTTATTTTTTCTGGAGGTTGGTGCAGTCCCAGTATAAGAATTTTTTTTCTTCTCGACCGATTACGCACATTGAGGATACCTGCGGTCCTCAGCATGGTGGGCGATACACCGGCTTATCGCAATATTATCCATTTAGAACGTTGTTTCAGTGAGAATCCTTTGGCTTTGGTAGTATAAATTTGCGTATATTAACTCCGACAAATAGGATGCCCCTTTAAAAGGGTACATGATTTGTAGTGGATATTATCCTGTATTAAGTAGGCATGCATTGCGACTCAGAACTCAGATGAGTATTTCTAATTGTTACAAATGTAACAACAAAACTAATATACCCTTATCTTATGGCAAAGAGTAAAAAATTAATTAAAGCATATTCCTTCGACATTTTGGTCTGCCGATAGCTATTCATGAAAAAATTTCTCCTGGATTAAGCAAATTCGTCGGCATATATGTTTGTCTGAACTAGACCTAAGCTCGAATAATATACGGTTGTTTCAGTTCAAAACATGTCGAGAAGATTTTAGTATGGCATCGAGCAGGTTTATAACTAAGAAATTAAGGAACTATACGAGTATACGACGATTTCCAGAGATTTGGGAAAATTGGTTTTGTTGATGTCGTCTGTGAGAGGCTTTTTAACTAGTGCCCGTCACGAATGAAGTAAGATTAAAAAAATGTTGATTTTTCTGTCTCGTAATAATTATTCTAACACCACCACCATTTCTATGGTGTTCTATCTGATTCTGGTTCGTTTATACGAAACAAAACTAAAAACAGTTTTGACTCAGAATCAACTCAACAAATTTTACTTCGTTGGGAAACATTTTTTTAAAAAATTATATTAGATGTTGACCTTAAGAGTATTTCTGATAGTCTGGTATCTTAAATTCAAACATTTCATTATCTTCGTTTTCATCTGACAAAATTTACTACCAGTTCATTTTCTTTGCCAAAAAAAAAAAAAAAAAAACAAACGGTGTAAACTTGATCCAAGAGCTATGCAGCTAATACGTGTTTCGGTGTCTCGAATCCAAATATCCGATTTATTACGTTTTGATAATGAAGTCTAGTGATGTTGCAAGTAGAAATGTAGATGTTATCGGTCCTAATTAATCCTATTTAGATGCTATTAGATAAATACCAAAATATATACAGAAACTTTGAAGAATTCGATTACAACTGAATTCAAGATGTCAAGATTATTTTTAGCAAAATGAATTTCAGAAGAGATTTGAATCTGTCATTGACACAGATATCATTGTTTTTATAACTAATTACATATATATATATATATATTAGAAAAATTGTGACCTAATTAGATCAGATGGGATCCGGTATAAATATCTGATCAAATTAAGTCTAACTAGGTAAAATTAGCTCAGTACTATTTTCCTTATCTGACGAGATATAATTAGATCTACTGCTGAATAAAGTTAATTATATAGTTTTTTTTTGTTTGTGAGACTTCTGCTTGTATTTGTATTGTATTGTTTAGGCCCCGTATATACGAGTATTTACAGACGACATGGTTTTTATATGAAATGTTCCACTTAAATGTACTTTTCTAGATAATTTGATATTCATTCCCCCACTTTAGTGCTTTTTGCTAAACTATTACAGCTCTTATTCATTTCGTAAGTAGGAAAAAAGGTTTATTATTGCTTCCCATTTGTTGACTAGCACACTCGATTATAATACTTATGATCGTTGATTCTAGCTTCCATTCAAGCATGTATCATATTTTGAGCTGCGGTCACCTCGACGTGCTGAATAACACTTCGAATAGTCGGGTCCGAAAATGTAATGCGTGTGAGTTCTGCACATATGAGAAGCTCTCCCGTATCCCAACCATGGTATCCACAATTTTTTTGTAATCATTTGAAAATTAAAATCAACTAACCGGCACAACAACGTCCTTTTCGTTCTCCATAGGTGTTTATAGTTATCAAACACACATCATACTTTTTTGAGGACGAAAGAGGGCATGCGATGACGGTTAGAGCGAACAATTATTGCAACATGCTAGCAGACTTTTTGGTGCCAGCTTTACAAGAACTTCAAGGCAATACCTCGAAGATGTGGTTTCAACAGGATGGGGCCACATGTCATACGGCTAGGGTATCCATAGAGCTGCTGAAAAATGTTTTTCCTGGAAAACTCATTTCGAAAAGGGGGGATATTGAATGGCCCTCACGTAGACCTGATCTCTCTCCATGCGATTATTTTCTATGGGCCTACCTCAAATCGGTAGTCTACGAGAATAATCCGATCAATTTAGAGCAGTTGAAGAGGAACATTATTCAGGAAAGTAACAAAATACCGAGAACAACTTTTCAACGAGTTTTCCAAAATTTGCGACTTCGGTTCCAAGAGTGTCAAGCAGCAGAGGGAAGCAATTTGGACAACATTATTTTTAAGTCTTAAAAATTCCCATGCTTCTACTTTTTAAAAATACAAATATATTTTTTTTATGTTTCGTAGTTTTTTTTTTAATTGAATATTTAAACCGCCAACACCCTTATGGCATCCCTGTATATACGTTAATGGGTATTTATATGGCTGCTAAACTAAACTGAATAATTCGCAGAAAATATAATTCTAAAAGTAGTTTGAATAAAATATTGTCAGTGCCATGTTTTTAAACTATACAAGGCAGTTTAATTTTTTATGATAATGTTTCCAAACTTCTACATGTCTCCAGCGTTTATAAAATAATAACTAAGAATATCTCATATCCCACCAATGATCATATGGTGCCCTAAAAATATCGGTTTCAATGAAAATTGCAACTAACTCATCAGAAATATGAAGACAAGAAAACGTAAGTTGGACCAAATTATCGCTGGGTCGGCATCTTCAGCAAACATCAAATCGTCCAACTTCTCCATTCACATTACCTAATAAAACGTCGTAAGAATTCTAAAAGTTGCATTCTATATTATGCCTAAGTGTATATAATTGTTCATGCAATTCATCCATTCTGTACACAATTTTTTTTTTTTTGAATTCTGGATTTATTAAAATCTGTCCTTGGACATTCATTAATATTCACATTGGCCTACATACTACTTATATACTAAAATTTTATTTTTTATTCGGGAACACTTCCTTGAGTGTCCCTACTGCTTTATTCGTCCTGAGTAGCCAGGTCCTGTGTGGTTCTCCTCCTTAGTCTGGTAAATAATGGTGTTTCGTTCATCAGATTGGACGCCAGCTGATTCGGATGTTGTTGAATACGATTCATGTATCTAGCGGAGTATTTTTGGACTTCTTCCTTAATGAAGGGTGTTTTCAATTCTCTATGCAACTGTTTGTTCGAGAAGTATCTGGGTGCACCAGTAATGGTTCGCAGTACTTTGGATTGAAAGCGTTGTAATATTTCAAGGTTGGAGTTTGCTGCAGTCCCCCATAACTGGATTCCATATGTCCATACGGGCTTTAAGATGCATTCATAGATTTTTAATTTGTTGTCTAGGGATAATTTGGATTTGCCATTCAAAAGCCAATTTAAGGATCTTAGTTTGAGCCCCAAGGCCAGTCTTTTTGTAAATATATGCTTTCTCCAAGTTAGTGTTCTGTCCAAATAAATGCCTAGATACTTTGCATCATTTGTTTGAGGTATTTCAACATTATTAATAGACATGTACACAATTAGACAGAAATTCGATGCAAATGAAAGTAACGTCTCAAGTATACTTTAACAATATATTTTTATTAAATTCGAGATCCGTCCTTGCTTCAGAAAGGTGACTGTAAACTTTCCAATCCAAAACGAATAAAAACAAAACGTTTCTGAATCTCGCATCATGATATTTTAATAATTTGAGCCAACTGTGAAAAACCTTTTCCGTTTTAGAAGTGTCCCTCTGGAAATAGTTCTCCTGGTGTTTGGAGTGGTGTGAAACCAACCATTAAATTAGCAATTAGTTTTACTGTACGGCTTAATGTAAGCGTGAAAGTTCGGTTATAAAATATGACCTCAAAAGTTTGAACATTGTTTCTCGTAAATCCCATAATAACGAATCAGATAATGTTTTTAGAAAATAGTGACCTACAATGAGATATAATCAATAAAAGTTCTGAAATGTGGCTGGTTATAGCATATTTTAATATCAATATCTTATGAAAGCGATGATGACGTCAACATTTTATATATGGAAAAAGTGAACATTTTTGTTTACGACAATCTATCATATAAGATTCAGATTCAAAAATTGGTTGACACGCAACGAAGCTTAGATATATACCCACGAAACTAATGAAACTGGCATTATACAATATCTCATAAGCGTATAATGGTTTATAATAATTAATTTAATGTTTATAACTTCACCATATCAAACTAAATTATAGCTAAAAAATCCGTCCTCGCTCTGTGCTTTTTCATATACTTGCTACCACTCAATATCGGTTGAAAGCTAACAATATTTTCTGATTTATTTCCTTTCTCAGTAACACACAACGACTTACGTGGAACAAAGAACATTTTTCATTAAAGTTCTGCAAAAGAATTTGAAGTATAATAAAATGTAAACAAAAAAACTTAAGGCAAAAAAAAAAATATATATATACTTTTTCGCTCAAATGATCAATGTTTAAAATAATTGTTTGCAACGGAGCCCATAAATTTTGCTCAAACAGCGGGAAGTGCAGTACTAAATAAGAAGAGACAGTGAAAATGGAGTGTGGTTAAAATCGAATTACAAGCGTGGAATCTTTTTCAAAAAAAAAAAGTGAATACCAGCATAACAAAATGATATTTAAAAGTCTACCTGAATTATAGTTAATCCACTATCTTTCAAGTTTAGTACTAATACTTACTGCAAGTTTTGCGATTTTTTATTATACTGTTATATCAATTATTTCAGAGGTGTAGAAGTAAACATTTCGATTCCATATATCGACAATAGTTTGACTTTGTTGATGTCTAGTTTTTGAAAAAAGAAGCATCCAAGCCCCTATGTTTTCTATCAGATATCAAAAAACTGTGAACAAATCGAATGTCCTGTTGTGCGGAGCTTTTTACATTTCTTTGGCAATTTAGGTAAACTGAACTAAACTATGAAATAGACATTATGGGGAAAACGTAAATTTCGACAAACCAGTTAATATGTATGGCAATAAAAAAAAGTACTGGCGATACGTGTTTTAAAATTATTTAACCAAATTTTCTACCTAAGCAAAATATATTTAAGAGAGCGATGTCTAAGTCATTTTATTAGATATTATTTTTTTTTTTTTTTTTAATGTGGTAATGGTTGCTGACTCCCGTACTTACTCCTTAGGAAGCTTCATCATTCTTGCATCATAATCATTATGAATTCCAAAAAAAATTTGAAAGATTATTTTACTGAATATAACAATCAAAAACAAGTCAACAATCAAAAAAGTCTAGTGGAGATTGTTAGTCAGTTCACTCTCAAGTTTAATTGCCTGGCATCTCAAGCAATTTCCCCTAACTCCATAATTTCCCACAGAATCTGTAACATTTCGCATGATAAACTAAATATACTTTCTACGTAAGAAACAAGATACGAAAAACAGGTGCGAAGTGAAATGTTGCCAGGATACACCAGTTTGAGCTGCCAAAGTTTGTTATTTTCACTCCAATCGACATTCGTCAGTTGCAGTACAAACTTGTTGTCCTCAAGTAGTTGACTCTGAACTCATTCTCGCGAAGCAGCGACATATAGTTAAACTCGCGCATTCGCTTGAATCCTTTGGTTCGTGGTCGGGATTCTGTGGAAGAAAATATCTTTGAATTATTGTATTGCGAGTTATGTCGATTTCGATTCCAGATCTTCTTGAATATGGTCGCCGCCGTTCATTAGTTTCGCATGACGCTCCCGTTAACAAGTCAGCCACACAACGACATCGACTCAAAGCAACGCCAACAAATGCGAAACCCCGCAATGAAGTGTTTCATAAATTTCAATAACAATTTTTCCCCTGGGAAAGGTTGTTGCAAACTATTTAAAGCTGTTGCCAAATTACGATTTTATCACGAGATATGGCATATTATACCCAAGGAGTTGTTGCAAATACCATCGTTGCTGTTATCACGTGTCGCCGCCGCCGCTGCCAACGTTGCTGAAACTGACAGATATCTATTGACAGCAATTCCTCTAAAGGTGGTAAGTAGGGCGAGTGCAAATGCTGTACGGCAAGCTTTTTTTGAGAATTTAAAAGTTTACACAAGTTTTATCCGCACATTGTACGTTAAAGGGGATGTATATCCCTTCGAGTGAGAAAGGAGAACAAATTTATATAGTTTTGAATGCAGGGTATCCCAAACAACACTTGGACGCAAGAGGAAAGTTGCAGAGCAAAATAATAGCAATAAATTCTACTTTTTTTGTATTTCGTTGGGTCTGTGTATTAGAACTTTTTTATGTTTACCCAAATTTAAGCCTGATTCAAAAAGAATAGTATTATCAGAACACAAGATCGAATTCAACTAGGAATTAGCAGATTTTGTATAATGGTTGTGAACAGCTTATAAAATCTTATACATTGGGCACCCTCACTTCATCATAATTTCTTCTTGTATGAAATACACCACAAGCATTCATTTGTGAGAAACATTTCTAAGATTTCTATTCTTTGTTTGTCCGAAATAGTTTATAGACAGCCTGTCATTTTAGGAACATCATTCTGACAAAACTTCTTTTTGAATAAATATTTGCAAAAAGCATTAATGATCTTGAGCTTGAATAGACATCAAAACAATAAAATCTTTCTTTAATGTTATACATTGTCATCTCATTGGATTGGATCCTCAATAAGGTCTTTTCACACAACAGCTAGAGTGTGTCGCAATCAAATCGCCATTAAAATCTTTGCTGGCGATTTTGGGCAATTCAGGGAGCATAAACAAAAATGGAAAAATTGGGAACTCCAATATCAAATTTATAATTATTACTGTTGATGAACTACTCGTATTTCTGCCTCTCAAGAAGAACTTTAGAATAAAATTTTTGAAGATATGTTATATCCCTATTTAATGGACGGAATCGAATAAAGACCAAATTTCCATACAGTTTGCTATCGAAGTAAATAATTTAAATGGCTAACTCAATGAGAAAGTATACCCATAAATTTGTCAAAAGGGCCTGGAAGAATATTTACAAATATGAAAGATTTTCGCAGAATCGTTCTCTAGAGTTGCCAATTGGTTTTGAAAACAAGCTATTACTAAAGAAATTTATCTGCAGGAAAGCCAGTACATACATTTTAGTCAGGTGAACCGTCTGAGAGCCAGAAGGAGCATGGTAAATAACTTGGTTCCTATCAACACATACTGTGATCGGAGCACGAAAACGAAACAAACTTATAACTTACTGAACTTAATTATAAGAACTTAGAATTATTATAACTTAGAATTATTATAACTTATTATAGGGAAACCATTGATTTTTGCAAAATGGGCTAATTTGTATTTGAGGTATCCTAAAGAAAGCAGAAATACGAAAAATTTTTATTCGCAGAACAGAACCGAAATATACAGAATTTAATTCTTTAGAATCAAATATGCGAAAATATAGATTAAATTAGGAAATGAATGGGAAATGTACCAATTACCACAATTTAATCCAATCAATAATAGTTTATGAAATTATAATCTACGAATTAGTGTTTAAAGATTAAAATTTTAATTTCGATAATTAGGTTAATTTAAATGGGAGGTAGCCGAATGGGATAATATATGAGTTAAATTGTTCATTCCTATGGTGTATACCAGAGGTGACATGATTATTTGGCCGGGTTTTCTTAAGTTTTACAATGCATTACAAATCAACACAATGGTCATAAATCTTAGCTCCTGTGGCCTATAAATTAAAACATTCGGAGAAAGAAAAAAAAACATAATTTAACAAATTCGGTCAGTTTTGCGGGAGATACCAAAAGTGCATGGGCTGTGACAAGTTTTAAGAGTTTCATTAATATTTATGACAGTTACCGTGTCTACCGGCCGATTAGCTAGCTAGACGAACGGACATCGCTCAATTAACTTAAAGAGTAATAAAACACATTTACTTTCACACTATTCGTTTTCTTCTGGGTGGGACGTTTGTTCCGTATTGAATTATATATGCCCTCATTCCTTTAAGCGAAGGCGTAATGACTTCAAAATGCGTATTGAAAACGGTAACTTCCAATAAAAACATTATGTATCAAACATCCCGATATTCACCATGTTTATTAAGTTGAATTTCATATCTGATTGAAACACCAGTAATCTCAACATTGATCAGTGACGCGAGATCCAATACTACTTATATAGTGATGTTATGTCATCACTGATACATTTTTAAATCGACTTAGTTTCAGCTACAAACCTAGTTTGATTATTATCATTTTCAAGCCCGACGCTAGTGAAAACGTTCTGCGTTTTGAAGTACTTTACAATTTGCTGGGTTCCTAAGGATAAAAATGTATGTTTCATATTCCTGTACAGAAACTTCAGCCAAACGATACGAGTTACACACATTCAACTCTTCGGTTAGCTTGTGTTTCCTTTCTTAAATTTTTGCATTTCTTTGACAAGCACAGTTGGTCAGGCACTATATTAAAGTCAAGACCGAACGTAAAATACATGGGATCCAAAATGGATTTGTATCACTTTTAATTAATATCTTGCTGGATACGTGATCGAAAAAAATATTCTCAAAATTGCTTAGAAAAATATATATTGCAACAGAAACTATAGCCTGAGGAAGGGATATTCTCAAGTGTTTTCGGTCAATTTGTAATGGACTGTATTTAAAAGCATTGACAGATAGGTATACTTTTCGCTATGTTTCTTTTTCTCATTTCTTCCCATATATACAAAATATTTTACAAATCCAGTGAAAATTGTGGCTTATGGAATGCAATAAAACTAAGCTTTGACAGTCGATTTGTATGAAGAATATACCAAAGCATAGGGTAATTTCGATCATTTTCTATACTGTTTGTCGCTTATCAGGCGAACGTCCTATAATGATAGCATAGGTTGAGCGGCGATCACACAGATGTGTCTGAAGAACACTTCGAGAAGTCAAACAATTAACATATACGGGTTCATATTTTGTATTATCGGCGTTTTTGGAAGATAGAAAAAAAATATTATTTAGAAAACATTTAACACGTATACATAGAGGTGTATTTTATTGGAAAAGTTACTGCAGAGTTATATGTGGACTCGGCCACAAGTCACTTCAGCACTGTTGTGTCTATTATTAATATTTTTTTGTTTTTCCTTTGTCACTCTTCACCATTATCCACATTCACACATTACCCCAAGAATGTTCTCATTATCCTGCATGTATCAAGCACTATCGATTTACACATATCATGCAAGTGCCCAGATAGTCCCAACTCACTCACATGCTGAGACACGGAATTCACCACTATTCCAGTGCTTGAAATCACTATCGGTATATTCTCCTCCCGTCGGAGATGCTCCCGTTGTTTAATCTCAAACACCAGATCCGTATACTTGGAAATTTTCTCCGCAATTGTACGATTAACATTTTCGGAAAGTGGCACTGCGACATCAAAAAGATACCCCACCTTTCCGCGCTTGTTTATCCAAACGATATCCGGTCTATTGCCGATAACAGTCCTATCCGTTGAAATTGTACGATCCCAGTACAATTTATATTCCGTACTCAACAGAACCTCCTCAGGGTGATATATATAATGAGGAACCCTTTCCTCCACAAAACCACTTCTAATTGCAAGAATTTGATGAATTACTCTTGCCACATTGTTATGCCTCCTTAGATATGCAGTACTGGCCATTACGGAGCAGCCATTAATTATATGGTCTGTAGTTTCCGGAGCCTGGCCACATCTTCGGCATCTGTTATGAACGTCCTCATGTAGAATAACTCGTCGATAATGTCTAGAGTGGATTATTCCATCCTGTATTGCCATTAAGAAAGCCTCTGTTTCCGGAAATAGTTGCCCATACTGAAAACAAATTGTAGACGTATTTCTGCCTGTCATTGTCCACTTCCAATTGGTGTGAAAATCTGCCATGTATAGCCTTGCGTTTCCATTGCTCCACAATATCGGCATCGCTACTTGTACTCTCTAGAGGATTGTATTGCGGTGTAGAAAGTTTGAGCGGTGTGTGGTTGTCGTCCAAATTTACCAAAACAGTATATTGTTCGATCTCCGCTGCATTCATATAAAAGAATTCCCGCAGTTTGTGGACCTGGTTAAAATGTTGGTTTTTGATATTCATTATGCCTTGTCCACCTAACCTTCGCGGCAACATTAACCTTTCAACGGCAGCCTGTGGATGATGCTGTCCAAAACTTGTCAGGATCGTTCGGATTTTCCTTTGCAGGAAATCTAAATCTGTATCACACCACACTATCACTCCAAATGAATGCGATAAGATTGGGATGGCATAGGTATTGATAGCCTTAATCATGTTCCTAGCATTCAATTTGGTTCTTCATAGTCTCCGTATTCTAACTTCACACTGCGTTCTCAAGCTGTCCCTTATTACTGCGTGATGTATTCCTCTCATTTCCTCCACACCTAAGTATTTATAAGACTGATCGGAATCCAGCATCTGAATTACACCCTCATTCGATGAAAATCCGTCTGAATGTATTACCTGGCCTTTTACCATCTCTATTGACTTACATTTATCGACCCCAAATTGCATGGAAATATCATTGCTAAACTTTTCCACAATATCCAGTAGGTTCGATGGGTGATACTTTGACCGTGCGAACAACTTCAAATCATCCATATACAATAGATGGGTGATTGCAGACTGCCTTTGTTGGTGCTTTATTCGATGTCCATTAGGGGAGTTATTCAATGCTCTGCTGAGAGTTGTTAGACTCAGACAAAACCACAGCGGGCTGAATGTATCTCCCTGAAAAATTCCCCTGTTTATACGAATTTCACGAGTACAAATGCCATTAAGAATAATATGCGTCCTCCATGAAGGCATTGTTCTATCAAAAAATGCAACTATTCTCCGGTCCACTCTGTTATTCTCCAGAGTTCGTATACAAATAAGTATGGGCCTTCCTGTAATCAATGTACGCCACACTTAAATTTCTTTGATGACAAATCGAATTTCTTTTTACAATTGCATCTATTGTGACGAACTCCTTGCAACCTCTAGGGTTCTTAGCAGAACCGAATTAATAATTTTGTCGCAGGGAGCAGCTCCTAGTATCCGATTTGCTGTCAATCCCACCAAACACATACCACGCATTTTGTTTATAGGTTATGTGGCCTTACGTAAAAGTTATAAGACTTGACACTCTTTTCCGTTTGGGATTTATATGATTAAAAAAAAATAAATAAATTTTGACAAAATTTTCTTCATAAATTTATTTATAATTGCAAAAATGTTGATTTGGTAGAGAAACAGTATATGAATGGATTAAAGGAAATGTAATTCTTAATTTTTCTCAATTTGTTTCAGCAAAATCGAACTAGTCGTTCTCGAGTTATGTCAAACTACGTTTTTGCCAAAGTTTTACAACTAAGCGAAAAAACATCATGATAAGGAAAAAATGTGAAAGGTCATAAAAAAAACTGACACATACGAACGCGAAACCCTTTGAGGATTTTACTAAACTGACCTAGTACCAACACCCTGACTTGGAATTTCTCACCCCCCAGACAAAAATACGCACCATAAACCGCCTATGTTGAATTTTCTCTTTTATCGAGGAAAGACAGTAATATATGGCATAGTTTCGCTTTGCCGATGTTCGTCCATCTTTGAGACATGTTCAAACACTACTGGACGAAGGCATCGCAAGACTGTATGAGTACGAGTTTTTAGGTACGAATCTTATCTTTCTAACGACATCTAGCCTAAACCCATCACACTAACACAACATGAGATAGGGATTATTAAACCCATATATTGGAAAAATATGGTTTTATTTTTTTACACCACCTAATACTACACCATAGTATTATCAACGATGCAGAAATGCGGAAATTGATTTATGCTGGTTGAAACCATCTCATACCATTTCTAACGACATATTGAGCTTCATCGATATATCATTATATGATACCCACTTATCCTGCAACGAACTTGTGCGTCGTCCGTGACATCATGTCCCACAGTCTATAGTGGTGGTTTTGCAAATTTTTTCGAGTTTCACGATCAAAAACGTTGTATACGTAGTCAAAATTAGTAAACGTTGGAGTCAGTCGAAAATTCGACTACAGCATACATAATGAGGGAAACTATAAATAAAACGACTCATTGACAAACGAAGTCGGCAGCAAATGCACGTCATAATGTCGAAAACAAACAATTTGAGAAACCCTGCATAATTTATTCCGTGACAACGGGTGAACAGATGTATGACTGTTTGTTTTCTTTATTGACTTAGACAACAACGTTATTGAGTGGAAAAGGAAGTACTTCCTTATATAGAGTGTCTACGTAATCGTAATTCAGATACTTCATATTACAAGTCTTAATGACAAAAACTTTTTTGCACGTAAATTTCTGATAAGGCGTACTGTTACGCGGAGTTGCTGTTGGTAACTGAATGCGGTTAATCACTTATAATCCCTATGTACAATTTTACTAATTTCGATGGCCAATTGTTAGCATACCACAACGTCAAGTTTTTTTCCTTGATAGTGTACAGAAGAATGTACACCAAATTAGCTGTAAGGTCAAGTAAACATTTCCAAATTGAAAATGTTTTTAAGTATTTGGTAGGAGTAACAGTCAATTCAGTAATCACCCTCGAGGATGAAGCGTTTCAGACTCCGTGACAAGTCCTTCAGATCCCTTTGTGACTGAAGAGATGCTGTTGGCACATCATCAGTTGTATACGTATGTACTCATAAGCAGATTATGCATATGTGAAATGGGTATCACCAGAAAATGTACAGCTTTTCGATTCACTGAACTTTTCACATTACACTAATCAACAATAAGTGTGGAGAATTGGTTTCCCTTACAAATTCACTTTGCCCTCGTGGCTATTTGGCATAATTGCCAAAGTTTTGTTTCCTCGTTTTCCATGTTGTTTTAGACATTTAACATTTGAAGGATAAATGAATATACCTATATATGCAGCATCCGTTTCACAATTGCAAAAGTTCGTACTTGCAACTGCACTTTTTAAATCACATTTGTAATGTTTGATCGCCAGTTAGCTCTAAACTTAAAATACATACTAATTTATGGTAAATATTTTTAGGAATTTTTGTTTTCTCTTTCGAAATTGTATGATTGCTTCCAAAAAAAAATTCAAGTGTTTGCCTGTACATGTGTTAAAATGTCTTCCAAATGTACCTTTACAAAGCATTCTGAATACATCAGCCTTTAAGCTTTAATTTATATTTCTTTCTTCCCATTCTCTATTCGGTATGTTAGTCGTTTACTTACATATATATTTCATCAAAAATGATTATGATTTGAATTGTTTGCAATAAACTATTCTTACAACTAAGTGGAAGGAAGTTACAACATCTTATTGCTTTGTGCTTACGATCAATATTTTTCGGATACTGCGCAATGTCATTGTTCAGAATAACCATTTGCTAGGGTAGCTCTCATTTGCACCGGCAAGCCCTTTACGTAGTGGTCCTTATAAGAGAGCAGCGGTTTTGTTGGCCTCGCTTAAAAAAAAATGATAAGAACCGAGCGATTTACTATATTCCTTCTGGATTCTTTACACTTTTGTACCAAAGCAAAGGGTTGTTGAGTAAAACTATATAAGTCTGTTCACTTGTGTGAAATTTATATACTAGATTAATAGTTATTTTATCTTTTCGAATTTTCTATCGACAATATTCCTTAGTTTAGCACTTAATGGAAAGGAGCAAAATTGTAAATTTGTCCAAATTTTAAAACATTTTTTCAATATATCGTCATTATAACAAATTGTTTATAATTTATAAAACAAAAGATTATTAATACACCAGAAGCAGCATTGAAGTCGATGTTTCCACTGTCTCAGCAGAAGACAATGTCCAGTTCGGGGCGTTAATCGCTTCCGTACTTTACGGAACATTTATTCTCATTACGATTTCAACCGATTCAGATAATAACTTTACTTTCCAATGCCGACTTTTTAATGCAATAGCAGAAACAATCTCTCTCTACACTGACTTACCTTCTTATAACACAATTCTTGTAAACTTATTCATAACTGATGGCAGTTAACAATTTAAGGACATTCTCCTGAACTCCATTGAAACCCCATTCCCTCAGAACGCCTGTACATGACCACTGTATAAGTGAATGACCCATTTTTGATCCAAACTAAAGTGGAATGGAAACGAATCAAAGCAAAACACAAGTAAATGCTTTACTTGGAAGCACGCAATTCGACATAAAATATAAATTACCAGCCAAAACAAAAATAAAACAACAAATCACGCCAAAGAAGGAATCATCATACTACACACATGCAAATGTAAATGACTACAAAATCGAATTGATTAACAAAAGCGAAAGTCATAAAATTCACATTTTCATTATTTTGCCACCCTAAACACAATTGCTCGCTGCCACTGGCCGCATTAGAGCAACAAGTGATTAGTTTACACCCGATCCTAACAGAGGGCCTTCTACCAAATTCATTTACAATCGATACCAAGATTGTCACCTCCACCACACTGATTTAATTCTAGTGATTCAGACTGCATTCGTAGGTGGACTGGCACTCACCGTCGGCATCCTTTCGACTTTACACTGAGCAGCTTGTGCTCTGTTTGGAAAATCAGTTAAACTTAATTATTCACATACAATTAGTTGCATACGTACAAACACTTTTCCTTGAGTTGACATGTTGCTTAATTTATTACCTCTGTGACCGCTTTCAAAGTTTCTCCAAGTCAAATAATGACCTTCGGCTTTGTACCGAGCGATTGCTCCGTAGGGGAGACGACAGCAAACACGCTTCCAGTGGGCAGTCGTTCGGTTCATAGTGGTGATTCTCGCATTGGAACCACGCAATTCATTTGAATACCTTTGTGGAATGTGCTGGCTTGACATTCGGGGTGTCGTGTCCAGTGGTTGCCATGACATCGACCACTTCGACATTGTGTGGAAGAGAAATATTCCTTGAGCAAACTACCAGAATTTCAGCGGTTTGATTACGGTCGCAGCTAGTGTTTCATTAGATTAGGTTATTTGCGTTTTTAATAAGTTTTTTATTAGTTGGCAGGGAATACAATAAATTAGTATGCACAAGTATGTGTGTATGTGTGTACATATACATGGGAAGCCACATGCCGTACATACGTTCCCCCTCCCAATGTTGACATAAACCAACCAAAGTTTCGGCAAATTCTGATTTCTTTCGGAAAAAGTTACGGAAATGGAAGGAAATTAGTTTTTTAGAAAATTATATTGCTTTTAAATGACAATCGTCAAATGTTACAAATGTATGTGTTTGTCTGCGATTGACTCAATTTACGGTTGCACTTGATCAGCTACTGCAGCGGGATTATTGAAGACAGAACAACAGTTCATCTAGTCCATAAGTAATTTCAACATGATCGGCGCTTAATGGTTTTAAAGTCAGCTACACTAACAATAGGATTGCTTACCAATCATATAATATCAGATACAACCATCTAATATCTGGCTTCCAATCGTAACAGTGCAGTTCGAAATATTTCCTACTGCTAGATTGATTTTGTGTGAGAAACTAAGTACCCTGTGTTAAATTTCATGACTTAACTGGAACAATGCCAATTTTATGTGTTAGCGTTAGTGAGATAAACAAAAAAAGAAATATAACCGGTTAAAAAAGGAACAAAGGAGCAAACAAACGACAAATTCCGAAATGGTTATATCGAATAAGGTCCCAAAATTAATTAGTTCACAGTAAGTTTTCTTCGGTCTCTTGAAATAACTGGATCAAACTATTATTCTAGAACGCTTATTAGCAAGCTTGCGTTGGTAGCTTTATGACAAATGAAACATCACTAATTTGATAAGGCACAATGATCAGTCAGGAGAACATTATTTTTAGTGTTGCCGAATAAGCAACGGTCTTTGGTTAAAAGTCCTTGGTTAAGAGTCTGGTAATATTACACAAATTGAAATTGGACAAATTGAAATACACAGTTTACGAACCGAACCGTATTAGCCACGTTTTGTGATTAAATATAGGGTGGGGCATTAGTAATGCTAAGATTTAATCAGTGAATAAATTTTTTGTGTGTCTTTTTCTTCGTCTATTTACATAATTAACTAAATAATACTTGGAAAATTTGTGATGGAAAGGCCCAGCACAGAACAAAGAACCAAAGTTGTTCAATTTTACTTTGAAGGTCAGCATTCAATATTTCAGGTCATATCGAAATTTTTTCCATGTTGGAAATGCTCCTAGCGCTCCAACAATTCACCGATTGGTTCAGCGTTTTCGGCAACAAGGGGCTGTCTGTGATCTTCCGCGTGCTGGAAGACCAATTCGAAATGAAGTGACAATTGCTCGTGTGCAAGCAAGTATTAAGGAAAACCCCGAAACTTTCACTAGGCGACGTTCTCAGCAGTTAGAGACGTCTAGGCGGTCTTTGCAAAGAATTTTACATATGTTAAATTTTTTCCCATATAAGATGCGATTGGTTCACGAGTTAAAACCAAATGATGTACAAGAACGCATTCAATATAGTCGCCGTTAACGTTACTTACGCGCCACCCTTCTTGGCTCGGTTTATAGTTCTGAAAATTAATTCCTGATTAACGAAATTTATAGTATGACCTTCCTTGATAGACAAAAATCGCAACATTACCGTATACATACAGAATTCTCTGTTATTTTATTACTCTTCTCGTTAATGTGAATACAAGCGCTTATGCAATTATTTACTATTAGAAGATTATTAGTGAATGTGCAACAATTGCAGAATGTATGGCTATTTAGATCATAAATATAATTTATATGATATGAGTCTCATTCCTGTAGGTACTAAAAATAATTCTGCTGTGCTAAGTTTTTCTCTAGTGTTTCTTTCTTTTTGCGTTAGTCTTTTAAAGAAGAGCTCCAAATATATTTAGAAGGGAAAGTGTATTTTATTGATTGTATGCAGACAATTTTAATTGAATGCTAAGAGCGATCTTTTCATGCCATTTAACGATTCAATGGAAACGCATAGAATTTCTTGTGTTGTCAACCATACAAAATGGGGGTCATTTTGTCTGCCACTTATTGTACGTTAGAAACTAAAATTTTATTTTTATCTTAAATATATTTTCAGACTTCAAACGCGTTTATATTACCCGAAATTAGTTCAGCATTATAAATTACAAAGATATCCCGTTAAATAGGTAGATGGTCAATATTATATTTTAACGTTTTGCACAAACTGTACATCAAATTAAGGTTTTTTTGTTTAGAATCTCAAACAAACCAAATTTGCATCAAAGTACATTGACAAGGCTCCATAAATCCTACTTGTTTTTGTACTTCTCGTCACATTCTTACCAGGCCTAAGAAGTTGTTACCTTTGAATCGGTACATCGCCTCGATTTTACTATAATAAATCATAAACTTTTTGGAATTTCATTCCACAATTCTTGGCAATATATAATATAATACTAGCTCATTCACCATTTCTTAATATTGACTATTATAATTTAACTTAAGGATCAAAACATTAATCTGGTTTGAAAAATTTTAAGTGTTTTGACTGTACATAAATACACTAACCAACAAAATTTACGTTTTGTATCCATAATTGAAATAGATGAAATATTTGCTAATGAAAAATTATATTCATATTGATCTACAATTGGTTGCCTTGCAAGACTATGTAATGAAATAAAAAGTTTAATGTTAAACCGTTGCTTTAGTTTTTGATCCGTAGTGGCTTCAAAATACAAAAACGAATATTAACGTTTTTATAATTACTGTTATTATTTTTCTAATACGGTATTATTTTTATGCAACAGTTTCAATAAATTTCACTTTGTTGCGATAAAGTACAGAAAGCGATTCTAAATGAAGATTTAATTTATTTTTCTTTTTTTCAATGAGAACAGAAACTGGTTGGCGGTTGTAAAACAGTTCCATATTTAACGCCTCAGATTTGTAATACATTGCCTAAATCTGATTTGCTAATTTCAGATAATGTTCCGTCATAGATATTTTGTAATTTTTGAAATTCAAAGGAAGAAACGCAAAAAATGTGTCTAAATATTATAAAGGGTGTCCAAACAAGAACGCAAGATTTAAATGACTGATGCAGCGATTGAATTGTTTCTCCGGCTGTATGACATGTGGCGCCGTCTTGTTGAAACCACATGCCCTCCACATTCATTTTTTCAATTCTAGGCACGAAAAAACTGGTTATCATTTCACCATACCGAATACCATTGACTGTTTGCGCTTGACATGCCTCATTTTCATAAAAAAAGGTCCAATGATTCCTCCAGCCCAAAAAAATACACCACACAGTGACACGTTGAGGATGCATTTGCTTCTCGTGAATCACTCGAGGATTTTCCTCACCCCAAATGCGACTATTCTGCCTATTGACGAAGCCATCAAGATGGAAATGGGCCTCGTCACTGAAGATGATTTTATCGGCAAAATTTGCATTTTCATGTTGTCTCTCCAATACCCAATTAACGAACTCCCTTCGCTGTCCATGGTCAGCTAGCTTCAGTTCCTGAGTCAATTGAACTTTGTATGCATGAAGATGCAAATCCTTCGTCAAAATTCGCTGCATAGTGGATTTGGAGACACCAATTTGCTGAGCTCGGTGTCGAATTGAGGTGGATGGAGTTTGAGCGACATCATCACGTACAGCTGCGACATTTTTGTTGTTGTTGTCTTTACATCACTGAGAGACCCAGCTTTGGCAAATTTATCCATTAATCTCTTTACAGTTGACTCTTTTGGAGCATTATTGTGACCCCAAATTGATCGCAAGAATGCGTTGTTCATTCGTGTAGCGCTCCATTTTTACTAACCTCGTACCTTCTATTAGCAAACAATAACAATTGTTCAAATGTCAAACAATGACACTTTGAATGGCGCCAAATTTAAATCTTGCGGTCTTTATGTAGATCAATCAAAGTTGTTGGTTTATTAATAATTCAGTTTGCTTCATGCTGAAATGTTATTTATTTTAATGAAATCATCAATCATCAATCACTAGAAGTCAAAATAACTTAATGATTATGAACGAAGTTAGAGCTAGTGATAGACAAAGCTAGATCATAGGTGGTCGTAATGCCACTGCGAAACAGTCGGCGAGAAACGACACTCACGTAATATACAAGAATTTCCAGAAAATCTGAAAAATTTCATCAAGTAATAAGGGAATTAAGAGATAATTATTCAGAGGAGATGGCAAGTGTTATTTCGGTGGAGATGAAGAGGTTAATCAGTAGAATGGTTGTAGTACCAGAAAAACTTGCAATCAAAAATATTCTTGATATATGTATAGGTATATTCAAAATTAGAACTTGGGAATTACGGGATTACCTTATAACATATCAGTGAAAGCATTCATTAACTAACAGCGTAGTTTAACAAAAAAAAATCATGTAGATGGTGTCTCTGAATTACATTTTAGACATGCCGTTAGCATGTTTAAGGGCCTTTAAGTAGACTCTTAAAAACCGCTACAAGAATGGTTCGTTTTCGATATTTTGTAAAGGTTTGTGCGAATGCGAGATTAGGGAGAAATAGATAAAAGGGTTGGAAAGCTAGAGGGGCCTGTGCAAGAGCCTACTATGATAGCGTCAGGGATTGCTATATTCGTAGGGAAAGATTAAGAAGATTAAGAAGAACTTTGCGTAGTCAAGGATTTGAAATGTTGAAGATGTCATAGAATATTTTTACCTTTAGTGAGTGTGTAAAACAATACGAATAACATATTTATGAATCGGTTTATTGGGAGTATATAAACCCAAACCCAATAAGAGTATATCGGGAAACGACAATACGGATGTTCGCCGAAATCAGACGAAAGTATACCGCATATTAAACTAAATGAGACTTGGTGTATTTGGAAAAAACATTTTTTTGGAGTGACGTGGAAAATTACGGCGCTATAGCTTCTAGAAGCATCCACATAGACCGATAATGAGTACCTAATATTTTAGGGAGCAGTTCAAAACCCTTAGTCAATACAAAGCTTGTACTGCATGTGATGCATTATAATTCCTTCATCAGTTGTAATTGTAGTTTCATCAGTTGTGAAACAAAACCCGAAATTGACATTGAGTTGTCATTGGAAGTAAGTACTCACAACTTGATAGCCTTTCAGTATTGTTGCATTTATCTAGCGCTATTTGATTGTTAAGACTATAAATTTTTTAGTAAATTCCCTCAAAATAATTAAGGTATATATATATTTTATGGGATTATATGGTAAAGATTGGGAATGTAAACTAAGGCTAAATATAATACTTTACGGAACGTTGTGAAGCTAGTTAATGTAATACATGAAATTCAATAAAAAATCGTTACTCCAAATGACTAATTTCCGAAAACTGGAGTAATTATTATTGTTACTTTGAGGTTGCATATAATTATATTTATGGATGCTACCTACTTCTACAAGATATATGCAAGATATATGTTTATATATATTGATACTGCAAAAATATCAGGTATTACTGGATAGTGTAGTTAGCAGAAGTGCAATATGCAGTGGTATTTTCGAAGAAAGGGTGTACAAAATATGATGATAATCACATAATGATCTATAAATTTGGATCTTTGTAACTGGAAGTACCGTTTTATTTTTTTAACGGTGCTCACAACAAGAAGAAATAAAATATTATTTGTCGATTTGATATTTGATAGAGTTTCGGATATAAGGTTGCGTTGTCGTGTAATGATATTATGGTTAAGTTAGTTTCGAAGTTGGACCTGATGACTAAAATCTGTATATAATACGAAAACTGGCCTAAAAGAGGGTAAATCTCGATCTCTAGATCGGTAAGGCAAATTGTAATTTTTATCAAAATTATTTAATGGCAAAAAAAATTAAGTAGTTGATCATCTGCCCATGGATTTACCATATAAAATGAAGATATCAATGGGTAACAAAAGTATCAAAACTACAATAATAGAAGCCACATTAAATATTTGTAATGCAATTCATGAATGCTGTTATGAATTTATGGTAGATTCTTCTAAAATTATTTTAAGCAGTTTACATTAATTGATGTTACTTCTTCATAATCAATGGAAATCACTTTGAGGAAGTAATAAAATTGTTATTGTATTTTTTTAACTCAAACATAACAACATTTAATAATTATTTTTTATTAATTTTACAATGTTGTAACTAAATTAATAAAATCATTACCGTTTTCGTTAGAAAATGGTTGCGGAACTCGAATCCATGCAAATGACAAATATATTTCAGAAACTGATTTCAAATTATTATACAGCATTTTACCAATACCAAATATTTATGCTTAGAAAAAAAAAAACAACTTCTGAACAACAATTCCTATAATTTTTGAAATGGCTTTAAATTGTATTTTTTGAGATATTTCGGATATTTTAAATCTCCTGTTAGTTACCGATGAAAACTAAATTCTGAAAATGTACTCAAACAAGAAATACATTTTATTCCTCAATATGGAAGAAAAAGTCTTGAAATTCGATTTTCCATTCGATAGTCTGTACAATTTGATATCAAAAGTTTGCAATTTTCTGGAATTCGCAGTTTCCCGGAAAATGTGAACTCGTCTCGATTTTCTGGGAAATGAAAACCTGCACTCTTTACGTTGCAGGTATGTCTTATAATTCATGAGGACCGTTAATATTCAGCATGTATGGACGGGTTATGACTAAGAAAATTTTTAATATTTATCATTTCTTTCCATTAAATATTCTTCGCACTATATTTCTGTTATTGGAGTACAGTTTAAAATGTTGTCATTGGTCAGAAATCTTTCAGCAACAATAATTTTTAATATTGCTTAATATTAGGTGGGCAACTAAGTTCTCGCTATTTTTGTTTTTTATAAAAATACAACTCTATTATAAAACATGTTTACAAATGATTTATTGAAATTATTGGCAATCATTAGCTACTACTTTTTCCCATCTTTCTGGCAATATTCGAATTCCATCACGGTAAAACTGTTCATCTTTTGAGGCTTTCCACGAATCTAGACATTCCTTGATGTCATCATATGAGTGGAACTGCTGGTCAGCCAGACTGTGTGCCATCGAACGAAAGGAGTAATAATCGGACGGCGCAATTTGTGGAGAATATGGCGGATGGGGTAAGACTTCTCACTTCAGTGTTTCCAGGTAGGTTTTAACGGGCTTGGTCACGTGAGGCCGAGCGTTGTCTCGCGCAGAGCTCGGCTCAATCGCATTAATTGAAGTCAATACCGATCCCCAGTGATGGTTTTGTGCGGTTTCAACAGCTCGTGATAAATAACATCTACCTGACCCCACCAAATACAGAGAATAACATTTACAGCATGAATATTCGGCCGAGGCGGCGGCGATGTAGAAGGATGACCGGACAGCCCTCATGACTTTCTTTTCTTTGAATTGCTGTAATGAATCCATTTTTCATCACCAGTTACAATACAATGAAGAAACTCCTTTCTTTTTTTTTTTTGTCGCTGAAGCAGTTGTTCATAGGCGAAAAAACCACTGTCACCGTCCCTTAGCTTTAACTTATAAGGAACCCAAGTTCCTTGTTTTTGAATCATTACCAACGCATGCAATCGCTTGGAAATGGCTTAGCGGGTAACTCCTAATACTGAAGCAAGCTCTATCTGCGTTTGACTCGGATCCCCATCAAGCAATGCCATCAATTCAGTGTCTTCGAAGGCGTTTCATCTTCCTTCACGCAAACGGTCGTCAACATCAAAATCACTGTCTTTAAAGCGACGGAACCAATCTCGACACGTTGTTTCACTCAAAGCAGAATATTCGTAAACGTTCTGAAGCTCTCGATGAGCTTCAGCCGCCGTTTTCTACAATTGAATGACCGCATATGACGATCATTTGGCACCAAATCATACATATTCACAAAACCAAAAGAATATGACGTCAAAAGAAAATCAATATTGTGTCGAGTCGGTATGTTTACCATATGTCTAAGCTTGGTTCATGACGTTTAGGTTATGGCAGAACCGACTACCACTTATAGCTGGCGCTATCTATTGGCAACCAGCGGGAACTTAGTTGCGCACGTAATACATATGTAACCTAATTATCAGTTAATTTGTCCCATATGCGCAAAATGTAGTCTTCGTGTTATTACAACAACTTCATTGACATCATGGCCTCAATAAGAAGAAGAGGCTCTTTATCCGTTCATTTGATCAACAGTAAAATAATAGCTCAGCGGGGTGGATATAGAGTATTGCAAGCATTTTCCTTTTGCTGAGAGGTATCTATATGAAAGACTTCATGGAATTTAGAATTCTGTATCAACATATTGGCCAGTGACATTTAAGTTCCGGGCAAATATCCAGTATCCTGGTCTCGACTGTTGCCTCTGCACGGATCAATAGACTATGCCGCCTGCATGTGAATACGTAGTCTCCTCCACCATCTATCGCAATTACAGCACATTAGTTGGAATGTTCCATTTATATTAGCCATAAATATAGAAGACCTCCCAGAGAAATCATTACCATATTCTTTCACACCTTTCCTACATTGGTCTCTCTCTACCACTTTGTAATTTTTATTACTAATTAACTTGTTTGAAATGTTTTTCTCTCAGCAAAGGACCACATTCCACTGACGCATTGATAGGCAGAGCGATTGTGAAATTCAGTGAACTAATGCCGGTCATATTAAATACGACCAAATTCAAGGTTATGAATTGTCATTAGCTTCATTAATTGATGTTCGTTATAAGCATGATCTCATGTTGTGTTTCCCACGCAGCGCTGGTATGCTCATAATGACCGTGCAGAGAAGGTCAGGACTGTAAGTCCTGCCGTCAGGCACAGTCCTTCACACGCTCCTATAATTTCCCGGTACGAAGCGGCATCACTCTCCCTCAGCCTATATGAGAAGTTACTTTCCAGGGACATGAAAACGTATTAAAAAAAAAACAAAAACGAAAGAAATCCTCCATAGAATTTAATAAATACTCAAATGCAATTCATTCATTTATTTCACTTGAATAAGCACATGCTTTCCATATTCCATAGAAGCTCCCATCTAATTGGCGACGCCAACCCCTGCCATCCCCCCGGCCGCGTGGTGAACGTATTCCAGAACACAAATTATATTTAACAATCGACGACCAATGGACGTCCATTCGTGCAAAGGTTCTTTAGATGTGGTCAAGACTCGACGTTTAACGGTCGCTGCCTTTCCCGTAGTGGCATTCCGTGCGAGCGTGTAAACTGTTCGAAGTAAAAATAAAGAGAATAATAATAGCAAAGAAGGCAAGGAAGTTCATGTATTATTCCAAACCGAAGAGACTGCATCGGTTTTATTTATTTATTTTTTTTTTTGTACAATCTATAAATCGCAAAGTCAGCCGCATTTACAGTGAAAGTGAAGAAAATAATTAAAATTTACTACGTAAGGTGTCGGTTAATCCGCAAATGTAACTTTTCACAAGCATTTATAAGAATTTGATTTCGGTTAATGGACATCAACCGCGAAGTCTCTTTATTAAACCACGGAATACTCACATATCCACTGTTATGAAAGTAAGTTTAGACTCTTTCTAAAGCTGCAAACAAACTAAAATGGCACAACATTTGGGATAATACCTACTGAAGTACAGCTCATGGAAAAATTGGCAGGCTGTGAGAAGTTTATTCCTAAGCAAATGGATGTAAGGAAGATTTATACGACTCTTATTGCTGGATGTATCCAGCGCAGAAAATGAAAAATTAGAACGAAACTTTCCGGCCTAACAAAAAAGACACAAAAAAAGTTGAGAACAATTTTCTTTATTTTTCGGCATAGTCTCCACCTCTTCATTGTTGGCAAATCTTTTACCGCCGAGCCATCTTTTCAAGATTGGAAATAGAAAATAGTCCGAGGGAGCTAAATATGGGGAAGCAGGTGCATGATGAATCAATTCGAACTGTAATTAATCAATTTTGGTTATCGCAATAGTGGACGTGTGAACCGGAACATTGTCTTGATGAAACAACGTTTTCTTTTTCGCCAAATGCGGCATTTTTTCCATAATTTCATCACTTAAACGCTGCAATAAATTATCATAATATTCGCTGTTGATGGTTTTTCCTTTCTGAAGATGATCAATAAAAATAATAATAAAACAGAAGTCATGCCCTTGCCAGCAGATGAAACCGTCTTCGCCTTCTTTGAACACAATTTTCCGTTCCAGTCTACTGCTTTGACTGTTGCTTTGTCTCGGCTTGTTTTGGCGCCGCCCTCGTATAAAAAATGTGCAAAAATGTGAAATTCCCCGAAAATGTGAAATTCCATAAAAAGTTCTTATTTCGTGTACATAATGCCAATATTGACAGTTGTTGCTCTGGTTCGTTTTTTTCTTTAACAAAATACGAGTATAATTATTACCAAGTATTTTATTTCCTTTTTAACGGACCATACCAAAGGGTATTTCAGCTATAGTTTGGTATCATTCATCCGCGAATTACACATATCGTAGTTGTAGCCATATAGCTATAGTTTAAGAGTGTACAGTTTATCATAGTCTCTCGCACAGTGGAAGAATGGAAATAAAAATTTATTAGCCCTATATTTGCCGAAAAGTTTTCTTTTACCAATTAAAAATATTGTCAAATTATGTCAAATAAACGGCCCGGCGCAATTTCCTGCCATCCATTGCTGAATAACTTAACTAAAAAATAATGTTGTGTAATTTGGTGAAAAATCTACCTTTATCCATCTTGGCAAGCTATACCTGCATTAAGTTTGATTACCTTATGTCTTGTTATAATGATTTAATAGGAGTCAACATAAACTCTGTAGTTTGCGAGTCGTAATACAATGAAATTTGGATATTTGACGTTCATTGCAAGTAATTCAAATGATGTGTTATTAAATATAAATATCAAACATCAAAATATCAAATGTAGTATTGCAAAATAAAATCTACAGTTTTGTGAAAATATTATGTACGCAACTAAGTTCTTGCTGCTTTTTTTTTTATAAAAATTTAACTTTATTATGAAAGCGTGTTTACAAATGATTCATTGAAAGTATTGCCCATCCCTAGCCACTACTTTTTCCCATTTTTCTGTCAAAGCTCGAATTCCGTCACGGTAAAACTGTTCATCATTTGAGGCTATTCATGAATATAGCCATTTCTTGATGTCGTCATAAGCGGGGAACTGTTGGTCAGCCAGACCGTGTGCCATCGAACGGAACAAGTGATAATCGGACGGCACTTTATCTGGAGAATATGGCGGATGGGGTAAGACTTCCCATTTCAGCGTTTCTACGTAGTTTTTAACTGGCTTGGCCATGTGAGGCTGAGCGTTATCATGCTGAAGAATCACTTTCTCGTGTCTCTCCACGTATTGTGGGCGTTTCTCGTGCAGAGCTCGGCTCAATCGCATTAATTGAAGTCGATGCCGATCCCCTCTGATGGTTTGGCGTGATTTGAACAGCTCGTAATAAATAACACCGATCTGGTCCCACCAAATACAGAGCATAAGCTTCGCAGCGTGAATATTCGGCCGAAGCGACGACGTAGAAGGATGCTCCCATAACTTTCTTTTCTTTGGATTGCTGTAATGAATCCATTTTTATCACCCGTTACAATACGATGAAGAAACCCCTTCCTTTTTTTGTCGCTAGAGCAGTAGTTCATAGGCGAAAATACGACGCTCAACTTCCCTCAGCTTCAACTCATAAGGAACCCAAGTTCCTTGCTTTTGAATAATTCCCAACGCATGCATCCTAATCCTAATCATAATACTGAAGCAAGCTCTACCTTCGTTTGACTCGCATCTCTATCAAGCACTGCCGTCAATTCAGTGTCTTCGAAGGTTTTTCGCCTTTCTTCACGCGAACGGTCGTCAACATCAAAATCACCGTCTTTAAAGTGACGGATCCAATCTCGACACGTTGTTTCACTTAAAGCAGCATCTTTGTAAACGATTTGAAGCTTTCGATAAGCTTCAGCCGCCGTTTTCTTTGATTGAAAGATGAAAATCAATACTTCCCACATATGACGATTATTTGAAACAAAATCATATATATTCACACAACCAAAAGAATATGACGTCAAGAGAAAATAACTATTGTGTCGAGGCGGTATGTTTATCATATGCCTAAGCTTGGCTTATTAGGTTTAGATTATGGCAGAATCGACTAGCACTTACAGCTGGCGGCATCTATTGGCAAACAGCGGGAACGTAGTTGCGCACCTAATATAATTTGGATATGATTTGTTGTTAACAGAAACAAATATAAAATTTAACAATTAACATGAGTTCATTTATGTCATTTATGACGAACTTTACTATTTATTACCAGTAGAATAGTGTAAATAAAATAAAAAAATTAAATAATTTTACTAAAAATTCACATTAACCTCTTTGAAATTATCGGACGACACATACATATTACATAAACAATAAGAACATTTGAAATAACTCGTGAGAGTAGCGTTTTATGCGATATCAATTATTTCATTTTGAAGTATGCTATAAATAGCATGAACATCAAAACATGAACATGAACATTGAAAGATTGAATAGAGTATATATCAATCTCTCCTTAGTTAGTGTCGTAGTGATGAATTTCCAGGACTTGCATCCAACTCTTGCCCGTATGCACCCAACATTATGAGTTATTTAAATATACTAAGAGAAGTTTGTATCTGATGAAGCAAAGATGCTACAGCGGGTAAATCTCCCCAGTGATGCAGTGAGATAAAGGAGGTGAATGAATGAAAGCAGAAAGAAGAAACTTGTTATACTCTGGATACGTTAAGAAAGAATTAGATTTAGGACTTTTTAAAAAAATTGAGCCATGTAAGTAGCTCGCCTGTTGGACACGGCAATTCGAATAAATCCAAAATGATTCTAATGAAATTTTATAAAAAGTAATACTTCATGAATTCATAGTTTGTGATTGAGGAAGGAAGAAACCTTAGAGCCTCTTCTGGTATATTCCAAAAAAATTAAAGATTTGCAAAAATCTAATTGGGTTGAAGTGATTTTCAAATTGCAGTGGATGCGTTGGATTCGCATATAATTTCGAAAGTTATAATATTTTATGTCGTTTAATACAACATGTTTTGATTTTGACAATTGTAATGTTTTGTACTGCTTAAATTAACTAATGATATGATCGTAGCTTGTCTTACATATTTTAGTATACCCAAACCCTGCAATTGTGTTTTTGTCACGTGATTTAGAATTGAAATGATTGATTTAAATAAAATTAGTACGTTTTGCCTTTTTTAAGAATCGATTGAGAGATGTCTGTCTGCCCTGCTGGCTTATAGGCCCGATAACTGCTATAAATTTTTATGAAACTTCCTATAACTTGGCGCAGCCTAATATTTTGTCAGAGTGCAGAAGTGGATTGAAAATAGGCAATATCAGCTCGGTACTTCCTATATAAATTGTCCGATTTTTTACAATTAATTTTTTCTACTTTAACTCTTAAGTCGCATACTAGACCAACATAAATTTTTATTTATTATTTTGGCGAAATTTGAAAAAAATAAACACCATACAAGTGTATCTTTCGTAAGAAATTATATTTTTCCCCTGTAACTCTTAATTTCCGTTTTTCGGCATTTCTCTGTTTCTTACGGTAGACTTCACATTAAAACCTAATATACTATTTTTGTAATACTTATTCGATTAATGAACAGTTTTCCATGGGCTAAACTATTCAAGAAATAAGATTAAGATTTTGCAAAAATTGCCAAAACACACCTGTTACGGAAACCCAATCTTTTTTTTTTTTTTGTTTTGTTCAAACCCGTATGCCAGTTTTTAAAAAATGTTAATCTTCGAATAATCAGTATAACCGTTTTTTCGGTTAACCGCTTTTTAAGAAAATACAAGAATGTTCAAATATAGATTTGTGTTGGACAAAATAAGATTCAGAATTCGTTAAATAGATCCGAATTTTATTGTATTCCTATCAGTATAGCAAATTTGATGATCTAACAAAAATGCTTCTCAGATTATATTTGGATAATTGTTCCACGCGGCCAGATGTGTTTAGAAGTTCAAAAACTATTTTTCACAAACGGCATTTTCGTGTATCCAAATGTGCGAATATTAGCATTTCACAAATTTTTTTAGACGATGTTTCAAGAAGTAGTATTGACTGTCGAAGCATAATAATACAGAGTGACGCACGAATCGTGCTTCGGTGTGACAGTAATTATCAAAAGGGACCGTTACTTAAAAATGTTGAAGGATTTTTACCCAGAACTGCGCTGAAGACGTATCCGTTTCAACGGCATTTGGTTCCGGTAAGATGGAGCAACTACACATATAGCCATACCGGTTATGGCAGAGCTCCAACGAAAATTCCAAAACAAATTAATGTCCAGAAACTGCACTTTCCACTGGTCTCAAAGGTTTATGGAGATATGTGAAGCAAGAGGTGTACAATACAAAACCAAGGAATTTGACTGAATTGAAGCAGTCCATTAAAACAATAATTGAGTCTATCCCACAGTGAATACTTTTCTGATCAGATGTCGGATATGCGTGAATGAGCACAGAGATCATTTACGGCCTATTATCTCTTAAAACCAATTAGTTATACATATATGAAATAAAATTAAATTTGTTATACAATAAAAAAACAAAAAAAAAAAATAAATAAATAAATGAAACATACTAAGGAAAATTGCTATAACTTGTGAACTACGTAGAATTTTGGAATGGATCTCAATACACGTTAATACAAATGTTTACAAAATAGTTTTGCAAATAAGCTGCACATGTGATTGTATTGTGTTGTATTTGTCAAGATTCGACCGATCTGTTAGTCTGGGGTAATTAAGTAATATTTTATTAAACGAAATTAAAAAAGCGAAATTGTGGCTTATTACTACTTTTTGATACTACTAGATTTGGCGATTTCGGAATTTTTTTTTTTTAAATTTTTTTTAAAGCGAATAAAGTGCAGTAAACATGTATGAGGTAGCTTTTATTTGTGAGGATACTAATTTCTGTTACCATGTATTGCTATAAAAAGTATAGTCCAAAATATTGTGTCAGAATATTGCAACCTAACCTATAAGAACCTAAAGTTTTATCAGAAAATGGCAAAAATATATTTTTTTGTAAAACACGGAAATTGGTTTTATTCATTTCATTATAATGCGTGGACCTCGGCGTTATGTACGAAATACAATGTAATTTATTGACCGCCTCTGGATTAGTTGCAGCAGTGGATCTTTTTGAAGTAGTTTTCGACCACTTCTTCGCACATTTTTGACGGTATCTCGACAATAACTTGACGAACGTTGGTTTTAAAATACTCCAACATTTAGAGATTATCCGCGTAAAAACGATCTCTGACGTAGCCCCACAAACAAAAGTCTAACGGCGTAAAATCTCATGATCTTGATGAACAATTGTCATCGCAAAAACGTGAAATTAAGCTTTCTGGAAACTTCTCATGCAATAAAACTAAAATCGGTGGTGTTGCGTCTTCAGTAGGTTGAGTATGATGACCATAATCACCCTGTAATGCACGAAAAGTGCCCACGTTTGAATCACCACTTTTGTAGTAAGATTTAACTATTTTTATTTTTTTCGTAAATAGCAAACAGGTATTTAAGAGCTGACAAGCTTGTCAGACCGGCGGTTTTGAAACTCTAAATGGATAACCCTGTATAAAATAAAACTGAATATCTTTTTCTTTTTAATTTCAAATTTAACCTACGCATATGATAATTGTTATCATCGTCTTTAAATTGTCCAAGACTCTGGTCCTCGACATGATTATAGAAGACAATGATATCGCACCCTAAATGCAAAAGGGGCACAACTCAAAATTCTCTATTATTCAGTAGAGACAAAAAACCGTTTATGTGCAGAAGCAACACACTTGACATAAAAATAGACATAACGGCATTTTTCCAGTTAAAGAAGATAGTGATGAGACGGAAATTTTTATAGTAGTTAGAGATGTGTAATGTGAATCAGTTTATGGGAAAAAGTATATTTTGACAATTTTTGAGTTGTGCCCCTTTTGTATTTAGGGTGCGATATATTTTGTAACCAACTAAAAGAACTTAATGTATGCGTACAATCAATTTATGGACGATGCATATTAATATCTGAAGCACTGAAGGTACCCTTGGGAGAATATAGCTGCCCAAATTAAAGTCTCTGCAGTTCCTACACACACACCATCCAAGCTACTTAAAAACGTAATAAAATTAAAAGGTATTTGTTACACTTTCATTAAAATATTGGGTGCGCAACTAAGTTCCCGCTGATTGACAATAGATGGCGCCAGCTGTAAATGCTCGTCGATTCTGCTATAACCTGAACATAATGAATCAAGCTTAGGCATATGATAAACATACCGCCTCGACGCAAGAGTGATTTTCTTTTGACATCATATTCTTTTGGTTTTGTTCCAAATAATCGTCATATGCGGGAAGTATCAATTTTCTTCTTTCAATCGTAGAAAACGGCGGCTGAAGTTCGTCAAGAGCAACGTGTCGAGATTGGTTTTATCGCTTAAAGACGGTGATTTTGATGTTAACGACCGTTCGCGTGAAGGGAGACGAAAACCCTTCGAAGACACTAGATTGATGTCATTGCTTGATGGGGATCCGTGTCAAACACAGATAGAGCTTGGTTCAGTATTAGGAGTTACCCGCTAAACTATTTTCAAGCGATTGCATGCGTTGGGAATGATTCAAAAGCAAGAAACTTGGGTTCACTATGAGTGGAAGCCAAGGGACGTTGAGCGTCGTTTTTTCGCCTGTGAACAACTGCTTCAGCGACAAAAAAAAGGAAGGGGTTTCTTCATCGTATTGTAACAGGTGATGGATTCATTACAGCAATCCAAAGAAAAGAATGTCATTGGAACTGCCCGTTCATGCTTCTATATCGTCGCCTCGGTCGAATATTCACGCCGCTAAGGTTATGCTCTGCATTTAGTGCGGCCAGATCGGTTTTATGTATTACGAGCTGTTGAAACCAAGCAAAACCATCACTGTGGATCAGCATCGACTACAGTTAATGCGATTGAGCCGAGCTCTGCGCAATAAACGCCCACAATACGCGGCGAGGCACGAAAAAGTGACAGCGCTCGGCCGCACGAGCCAAGCCAGCAAAAAACTACCTGGAAACACTGAAATGCCCTATTCGGCATATTCTCCAGATATTGCACCGTCCGATTATCACTTGTTCCGTTCGATGGCACACGGTGGCCAGCAGTTCCACTCATATAACGACATCAAGGAATGGCTAGATTCGTGGATAGCCTCAAAAAATAAAGAGTTTTACTGTGGCGGAATTCAAATTTTGCCAGAAAGATGGAAAAAAGTAATAGCTAACGATTGGCAATACTTTCCATGAATCATTTGTAAACATGTTTTCGTAATAAAGTTGTATTTTTATAAAAAAAAAGAACAGCAAAACCTTAACTGCGCACCTAATAATTTGTCTTTTTTCAGTCCATACAATCTTTTTGCGAGCAATTATTCTTATTATAAGAACTTACGTGTACCTTCACTCAGTGTCCTTTTGTCTTACTGCAAAAAATACTCTGTGATTTAGCAGTAAAATAAGCAAATTGATGTAGAATAAGCATCAATTTTTACTAAAACGGCCAATGTGTGTGTGTGGTACCCAAAGAATCGAGGCAGTGCAATCTACTCGTATTTTCATTTACAGTACTGAATGCCTGAAGCGAGCTTAATTATACTAAATGTACTGCAATTGAATGAAGGATACGAATCTAGAAATAAATAAGTTAAGTTACGTAATTTGTACGGAGGCGTTAGGAAGGGCGTGGTCATTCCATCGATTACGTCACGATTCCGCCGCATTTTACTTAGGATTATAACGCCATATAATTGACGAGAATTTAAGTAACTACAGGCTACAAATTGGGGATTACAGTAGAAAAACAAATTTCGATTAACCGATCAATTTGTATGGGAGGTACCATATTCGTTCATGTAACTTAGATTGGCAAGCGCATGACATGTACTGAATATGATCGAATTTGATACAACCGATTGGAGGAGATAGAGGTAAGAATATATGTGATAAATCTGTCATTTATGTGGAAGGTACCAGAAGCGGAGTAAACACTTATTCGATTTTCTCTGATGTTGTAGAGAAATATAAAACAAGTTAAAGGTTAAAAATCTAGTGTCCTACATCCGACTAATTAGATTAATCGGTCAATTTATGTGAGAGGTACCAAAATGGGTGATTTGTAAACGTTCATTGTGTTTCAAATTCGATTAAATTAGTGCAACCAATTGGAAAACGTGAACCCAAGAATATATGAGTTAAATGGGTCCTTTGTATGGGAGGTACCAGAAGAGCTGGGGTTAATCTGCCCGTTGTTTGAACTTTACAGCAATTATGAAACAATGCAATGGGCAAACATTTGTTTTTTTAGATTACGTGTGAGGCATTACAGGGAGGAAACTGAATTTCCGAAAATCTGTGAATTTGCATAGGAAGTACCAGAAGTTGCTACGATCTGAGGAAATATTAGGCTGTGCTAAGTTTCAGGAGGTTCCATAATGATTTACGGCAGTTATCATGTCCGAAAGCCTGCTAGCAGACGGCAGACGGGCATCATTCAATCAACTTAAAAAGTCACGAAACGCATTTGTTCTGGGTGTTTGGAAACGATATATAAATTAAATACTCGTGGTTTACGTTTTAATAAAAAATGGTTATTTGTCTTTATTTGTCAGCACTATGTGCTTTGCATGAGTTACGATTACAAACGAGACTTAAACTTGCTTTCTTCCTTTTATAATACTTTTCTTTGTTGTGACATTAGGTTTCTACTCAACGAATGAAGCTCCGTACAAGGTACAGTCAGACACAAACAATATCGCCCGAGATTGCAGCATTCTCAGTTTGGCACTGAGTGACATTTTCACAACAAAATAATGGTGATACATTGCTGACGATAATGCCACTGAAACATATTGCTTAGCAACAATGTCGCCAGCCATTCTTATCAACCTTAACTTATATCTTCATTCTTCCAGATAAACTGGAAGTAAAATAATGTAAAATGTGGAATTTATTACGAACTAAGAAACCTATTTTCGGAAAACGCCGCTCATTTCACTATCCTAGCTGTCATGCATTGAAAGACTGAGGTGAACGCTGTACTATATTCATAACATTTAATTCAATAGAGAAACAGGAGTTTGTTAACATATTTTATAACTTACAATTACAATAATTATAATTTTTGCGCCCTGCAAAGACATTTGTTGAGTACGTCTAGTAGGATAGAGAGTATACTACGATTATCATTCCATTTCGATCAATATTTATCTGACGTCCCATAAAGTATATACGAGTACATTCTTAACCGTGGTACAAATCGATGTCTGTCCATAAATGTGGCTGTTGCGGATACCAAGAATGTCACATAGCTTGACCTGGGAAGCTGCAATATGCAGGTTAAGTTCGTTCTGGGAAAATCAATTAAGAATGGAAAAACTTGCGGGTATTTTTAAACAATTTTGCCAATTATTAGTCAAATAAAAGCAGTAAATGGTGGAATCATAGTGATACTGGAAAAAATTATCTCAACGTATACGGTTTTGCTTTAATTGTGCGTTTTTGAAAAATATTAAAAAGTACCAATTTTCTGATAAAGCTGGCTACTTATCTGGAAATGGATCGGTACGTCATCCTTTATACACGGCCTGACCTCATATTTGGAATATGATTCCAAATGATTTTTGAGTAATTATAATAGTTATTAATTAATTAGAAAAAGTACTAGTTTAAACCAGGTGCTTTCTACAGATAGCGTCCTACTTTTGAGCGTGGTGTTATTACATAATCTATACAATTTGTATGAGAAGCAGTCACTTTTGACACGTCCACTTATTAGTTAGAGGAAATCAATATATGTATGATAGCTGTCAATAGCAATGAGAAGACGACTCCGTTTTATGTGCATTAGTAACAAACCGTTCAAATTTTGGGCATGGTTATTGAATAATACCATAAAATACTGCTTTCACTGGAAAAATAAAATTAGACGAATTGATAAGATAATTTAAGTGAACAACATACAGTATATCGCTTATGATCTTATAGATCGTGACTACCACAAATGACAAAAAAGAGATGTCCGTATTTTCATTTATCTCGTAACAACCACCCACCCTTCCCAACCCACCCTTCATATTTCAGAAAGGGACCAACCTGGTAGTCGACGCTGTTAACGTAAAACACTACAAAATATAAATTTGCCTTAGAAAAGGACGTTAACGATTATTAGGAACATCGTCGAAGAAACTACAGCCCGCAGGTGTAGCAGGCGTGGCAAATTGGTAAAGTAGGAAATAAAACTTATTCATATAAAATGTAAAAAAAATTTTTGCGAAATTTTTCACCTATGAAAAAACCATCCATCACAACAACGATATTTTCCTAAAATGTATACGTTAGTCGACGATAATGCATTCATCCATACTTGCATGCTGTATGCCGAGAAAAATATGCTGGCTATTAAGGTACTTAATATCGAAAACGAATCTTTTGCGCAAAGAAGTGCGTCTGAGTTTACAAATTCTCAAATAATTGGTCTAGCCTTATTTTATAATCGCCTAAATTTAACTGTTCAAAAGATCACAGATCTAGAAATTACTTGTGTTAAATGAACTGTAATAAGCAAATAAAGGAAATAAACAAAAATTGATTATGCTCCGATCATAGTATTAAATGTGACAATCTTAAATACATAACTTCTAAATTGGTATTATGTATTACATATATTGGTTATTCCCGCGATTTGATAATCTACATATACCTATAGAAGTAATCAACAATCCGTAATCAACAAATTACATTTTTTTCATATTTATATTTTCACACATACATCTTCTTAACATTAATATAGCCATTTCCAACAATTTATATTCTACAGTTTTTTAGTCTGATTGAAGATCAATTGTGCATAGAAATAATGTAACTAGAAACATACTTGCTGTTAAATATAAACACTATGAAACATAGACCTGACTTGATGTACGGACAACATTAGAATGAATAGACGAGTCTGTTACAATATATAAAAAATATTTAATTATTTTGGATTTTGTGATGCAATGATTCAAAACCATAGTTGACTGGAGAAAAATAAAAATGGTGATGCCACAAACCAAATTTTTAATTGTATTTACCCGAAACTTCTTTACACATGTCTCATAAATTAGACTGACGAAACGTTATAATAGAAAAACTGAGCTCAGAACTTTTTTACCATAAGTTACATTTGATAACTAGAGCTTTTATAAAATTTAATTTTTCATAATTGAAAGAAAAGTATTCCAAACTGCATTGGAAATTTGAGTAAGTCCAAAAGCAGAACGCGTGAAAACTCAGCGAATGCGTGAAGCTCTCTCACATCTAATTTATGGTGATGCAAGGAATTTGTTTTGTATTCCAAAAATAATATCCGATTGAGCAACAGACTATAATTGCTCTGCGCTTCTTTGCCTTTGTTGTATGCCAAACTCAGCTCGTTATATTATAATAGTTCAAAGCGGGAAAAGGGGCTAAGTCCACATTTTTATACCCTCATCCGGATGAATGAAGACATATGTATGTATATCATTTGATACGGAAAAATGTAACACCCAAAAGAAAGAATTTAAGTCGATTGATGTCTGTCTGGCTATCTGGGCGGTTGACAGTATCGGTCCAACCCCTTTTGGTACCTCCCACGTATAAGTCATGAAATTTTTGTCCACTGAATAATTTTACGATATGAATAAGAATTAAAAAAAAAAAAAAACAAAACAGGAGTGGAGTTAATCCACTCCTTCTGGTATCTCGGTTCACTCGGTTGTATTAAATTTAGTCAAAATTTGGCACAGTTTGAGCGTTTGCTAAAGAAGTTCTCAGAACGAAAACGAGCACATTCCTGCACTCATTCTTGTGCCTTCCACACAAATTGAACGATTTTTCGAAATTCAATTAATTTTTCGAATTTCTTATTAGTCAACTGTACGAGTAGTAGTCTAAGTTTTAGCCATTACATTGTTTTACAATTATCTACAATATCGGAGAAAACCCGATCAAGTAAATTCCAATCGATTGTACTAAATTTGACCAACATTGCGACGTATCGTTAGTTTGATAATTTATGTTCTGAGAACGAAAATGCACCAAACCCATTATGATACCTCCAATACAAATTGTTCTGTTTACCAAAATTAAATTTTTTTACTGTAGTCCTTAATTTGAAGCGTGAAGTTACTTAAATTTTCAATTATATTGCAATATAATGTGGAACGAATATGGAACCAGTTCAGAATGTGGATTTACATCAGTTTTTCATAATAACACCATGGATTTTTTATTTAAATTTCTTAAATTTCTTATATTTCTTTCTTTTTTTTATTTAAATGTACTTCGTAGGGGAACTCGAATAAAAGCCATTAACCGTGTATTTTTGGTTGAACAATCAAAATTCGAATTTTTCGAAAATATTATTATTATATTATTAGTGGAATAGTCTACGGACTTCGTAGAATGTGTTTGAATACCCTAGGGTCTATAGGTACTTAGATAATTGGCGGAATGTATATGCCTGGATGCATTTAATGTTCACTAAAAGTTTTTGGAAATGCTTGGTCATTATCATGGTCTGCTCTTTATGGTTTTCCAGCTTCCCCTTACTTGTTCATCGGTCAAAATACAATTCTTTAATTCTAGACTTTGTTGATCGCCTCGTAGGATCTCATATCATTATAGGTGGGCAAGAACACAGCCATACCATAATATCATTACTAGTTAACGTGTTTATCCAACGTTAATGGAACACCAAACGTCTGGGGTCAAACGTATCAATCTCCAACTGTTCTTCGAATCAGCAGTTGATTGATGTTCGAAATCAAAGTAGGCTGAACAAGAGTGTTGTTGTTGTTGCGAAGTGTTTCATGGTGCCAATAAAGAAAATGCTTGTGTTGGTGATGGAGATGAGTACATTGGCGTAAAGTTCAAACAAATTCTGCTTCAAATGAGTTCTTGTCGGTGGAACTACCTATGTATATATCCAAAGAGAGTGAATGTGGGATACAGGGGATAAAATCACTCAATTGGTGTATTTACTGTTACGAGCGATTAGTGTGTTGTTTCCTAACAACATGTAACCGCTCTCATATTCGCATTTAGCTTCAACAGCTGGCCTCATAACTAACTTACTATATCAACAAATATTAAAAAGAAAATATTAAATGTATAAGAAGGCAAATGCAGCCGCTGTCTTTTGAATAAATCTCTCTTGACACATTTGAGTTATTGTTACGAGCATGTAAGTTATGAGAAAAACTGTTGAAGCGAAATGCGAATATGGCAGCGATTACATATTGCTAGCAATCAACGCCTTTGCCATGCACTACTCGTTCGAAGCAATAAATATACCAATTGACTTTGTCCTCATTCACATTTACTCTCTTAGAAAATATGACCGAGCAACGATTTTGTGTGTATAAATAATCGAAATTATAGTTTAGATATATCTGTGGTATAGTTTGCTGCTTATGATAGGATTCGCAAGAATGAGTATCCAATGGAGTGATATGCTCTGTTAGTACATTCCGCAATTTTCAAATTGAACTGATGTAATTAACAATGCTTCCGTCACAAGTTCTTCACAATACACCTACCTTTCGATTTAAATGTGATGAATGCATGTTTCTAAAGGGTGTCCCAACAAGAACGCAAGATTTAAATTTGGCGCCATTCGAAGTGTCATTCTTTGACATTTGAACAATTGTTATTGTTGGCTAGTAGAAGATACGAGGTTAGTAAAAATGGAGCGTTACACGAATGGCCAACGCATTCTCATTGTGGAATTGTTTTACCAAAATGGTGAAAGTTTTGCGGCTACAGTTCGCAAATTGCGATCAATTTGGGGTCACAATAATGCTCCAAAACAGTCAACTGTAAAGAGATTAATGGATAAATTTGCCAAAACTACATCTGTTAGTGATGTAAAGACAACTACGCACCTTCGACCAGGTCGATCGACATCCACCAAACTCGATCCACCTCAATTCGACACCGAGCTCAGCAAATTGGTGTCTCCAAATCCACTATGAAGTGAATTTTAAAGAAAGATTTGCATCTTCACGCATTCAAAGTTCAATTGACTCAGGAACTGAAGCTAGCTGACCATGGACAACGAAGAGAATTCGTTAATTGGGTATTGGAGAGACAACATGAAAATGCTGATTTTGCCGATAAAATCATTTCCAGTGACGAGGCCCGTTTCCATCTTGATGGCTTCGTCAATAGGCAGAATAGTCGCATTTGGGGTGAGGAAAATCCTCGAGTGATTCACGAGAAGCAAATGCATCCTCAACGTGTCACTGTGTGGTGTATTTTTTTGGGCTGGAGGAATCATTGGACCTTTTTTTATGAAAATGAGGCATGTCAAGCGCAAACAGTCAATGGTATTCGGTATGGTGAAATGATAACCAGTTTTTTCGTGCCTAGAATTGAAAAAATGAATGTGGAGGGCATGTGGTTTCAACAAGACGGCGCCACATGTCACAGCCAGAGAAACAATTCAATTGGCCGCCTAGATCGTGCGATTTAACACCATTAGACTTTTTTCTTTGGGGTTTTTTGAAGTCGATGGTTTACGCGAATAAGACGACGACGACTCAAGTCTTAAAAGAGGAAATTGGACGCTGCGTTAATGAAATACCGCAGCATTTATGCAAAACGGTCATTGAAAATTTCATTAAAAGATCGCGTGTATGGCAGCAAAGCCGCGGCGGCCATCTGCCCGATGTGCTGTTCCATGCATAACCTTATTCTATTTACTTTACGATATAATAATGTTTCACGATTTTTTTAAATATCTGTATTTTATATAAAATTTAAATTTTGCATTCTTGTTGGAACACCCTTTATAAAAAGTCTTGTCTGATATTTTTGGTGTGGTTAGTCGTGGACATTGAAAGATGGTATGTCTGTTTTGAAGAAGAACCTGTGTCGGTTCAGATTTATATAATTAGTCATAAATTAATTCGTCATATATCGACCATAACCAAAGGGCGAACCGCACCCGATTTATGGCCTAAGGTATCTCCTCAACCGTAGAGTTGTAGTGGAGGAGCCAATCAAACGTAAATGTCCACCACAGTGTCAAAACTGCCAAGAATTTGGCCATGCAAAAAGTTTTTGCAAACTGCCATCAGTCTGTGTCAGATGTGGAGACATTCACAAGAGTTTGGATTGCCCCCATTCTAGAAACGACCAAAAGAAACGCCAAAGTTCTCAAATGCAGTAATTGCGGAGGAAACCACACAGCAAACTATCGCGATTGTATGGTTTATCAACAAATCAAAGAAAAAACTAGTAAAAAACCAGTAAATGCTCTGTATACAAACTCGGTTTTCCCAAATCTGTCTTCACAAACACAAAAACAGAACAACGATGAAGCAACCGCAAACCAGCCACAATTGACATATGCGCAAACCTTAAAAAAGGTCCAGCTAGGCCTGAAAATATTAGCAGTTTAAATAACACGGAAAAACCAAATGCAACCTGTTCCAGTCGACACGAAAATAGTGAAAGCTCCATCGACAAGTTAATACAAACTATGGACCGATTCATGGCTAATATGCAGAGTATGTAGCAACAAATGTTGCAAAATCAAAGCATGCTAATGCAGATATTACTAAATAATAAAAAATGAACCAGTTGCAAATATGATTCTGGAATGCTAACGGCTTAAGCCAACATAAAAACGAAGTTCAACAATTTCTGTTCGCACATCAAATAGATGTTTGCTTGTTTCTGAAACCCATTTTTCGAACAAAAATTGTTTTCGAATAAATGGGTATCACGTCTATGACACAAAACACCCAAGTGGTAGAGCCTGTGGAGGCTCAGCAATTCTTGTACTCAGATCAAGATCTCAATCATTTTCTAATGCCAGAGTATAAAACGGACCATATTCAAGCCACAACCATCAACGTCCCCACTATGGGGGTAGTTATATCAGCACTGTACTGCCCGCCAAGGCACTCCATCAATAAGGAACAGTTTAACGAATATTTTCAAACGTTAGGTTCCAAATTTTTAGCAGCTGGAGACTTCAACGCAAAAAACACGTTCTGGGGGTCTCGTCTCATCACACCAAGAGGCAGACATGTTGTCTTGTCCAACAAATGAGATGCACTATCCGCAGGGCAACCTACTTACTGGCCAACAGATTTAAACAGAATTCCCGACGTCATTGACTTCGCGGTTTTAAAAAACATAAAACGTGAACATATAAAACTAACTCGCTCTCTGGACCTTTCTTCGAACCATTCTCCAACATTTTTAACATTATCCAATAGCCAGCAAAACTTAGAACAACATGATTTTTACTTTCCAAATAAAAAAACAAAATGGCTAAAATACAAAATATATATAAGCACACACCTGCGCAAAATATTTCACTAAAAACCGAAAATGAAATTGATTTGGCTGCAAATCATCTAACGACTATACTGACAGATGCTGCCAGATTATCAACACCCATGACACCACTGCGGGCAAAATGACCTAGTATGGTAGCAAGAAATACTCAATTTCTATTAAGAAAAATAAGACATTTACGGCGTCAATGGCAGGAGTTTCGTTCCCCCGTTTTAAAGGCGAAATTAAAACTATTCCAGAAAATGTTGCGGGAGGCCCTTCAAAAAGAAAAAAGAGTTAAGTTTGAGTAACTTTTTACAGAACTTAGATGCCACCGAGAAGACAGACTACAGCTTGTGGAAGGCAGTTCGAAAAACCAAATGTCCCACTGTTTATCAGGCTCCTATTCGCTTACAAAATGGAGAATGGGTAAACAACTCCAGCGAAATAGCTGAAGAGTTTGCTAGCCACTTAAAAAAAGTTTTCGTACCAAACCAGACTGACTGACAAACAGACTGACTCTAGTATAACGCCAACTGTTGTCCATGAACTCGTTTTAGACCCAATAAAAATTCGTTTACCTGCGCTGAGAGCAGTTATCAGTGATCTGAACACAAAAAAGGCTCCCGGTTGTGACAAAATCACCAACACTATGCTAATCAACTTTCCAAATTCGGCATTAAGAACTATTATGTTTGTTTTTAATTCTATGCTAAGGATTGGTTACTTCCTTATTGCCCGTTCTGTCAAAAGTATTTGAAAGATTGATTTTGCGGCCGTTAGAAGCATTTATTGACTCAACAAACCTAATTCCAAACCACCAATTTGGGTTTAGAAAACAACACAGCACCACCGAACAAGTTTATAGAATCACAAACTCAATTCGCGCTACTTTTGAAAGTAAGCAATACTGCTCTGCACTATTCATCGACATATCGCAAGCGTTCGACAAAGTCTGGCACAAGGGACTATTATATAAAATTTCAACACTACTTCCCACTAACGTACAAAAATTGCTCAAGTCATATTTAGAAAATAGGTCCTTTTGTAGTGAGATCAAAAAGTACTTACTCCTCAATTAAACCAATTTCAGCTGGTGTCCCACAGGGGAGTATACTTGGACCGTTTCTTTACTTATTGTATGTACACTGCTGATTTGCCTACAAGCCCGTTCACACACACATCCACTTTTGCGGATGATACAGCGTTTTTAAGCGTACATAAAGACCCAGAAGTAGCATCACAGCAACTTCAATACTTCATAAACTTCATAAGTGGAAAATAAATGTTAATGCTGCAAAGAGCGTTCACATAACCTTTACGCTAAGACAGAAAAATTGTCCACCCATTACAATAAATGGAACAACAATCCCAGAGCAGAGCCAAGTAAGGTACTTGGGAATTCATCTTGACCGACGTCTCACGTGGGTTCACCATATTGCAGCTAAAGTCACACAGTTGAAAATTAAAACCACTCAGCTTAACTGGCTCATTGGGCCACACTCCTCGTTAGACTTAGAACTGAAAGTACATTTATATAAAGCAGTTTTGAAACCAATATGGTCGTATGGGATCCAGCTATGGGGGTCCGCTTCTGCATCCAATATTGAAAAGTTACAAAGAAGACAGTCAAAAGTTTTAATAATGTCCACGTGCGCTCCTTGGTATATAAAAAATAATAACATCCACAAAGACCTCAACATTCCCACCATCCGAGAAGAGATAAGAAACTCATGCACAAACTACATTGATAAAATTACAGATCATCCCAATCCATATGCGAGAGACCTGCTTTTGTTTGAGGGTCATAAGCGTCTCAAAAGATTGCAAACTCTAGATTTGGCTATATGAATGTTTTTCGAACTAAAAGCTGAGTATTGCAGTGGCAGTACCAACATTAATATCTTTAGTTTAAGATTTAAATACTTATTGTGCATGTCGAAAAGACAGATTCAATAACAAAACTAATATTACAAAAAAAAAAAAATATTTCGAGTTGTTCGGAAAATTCGTTCGGGTTTTAAAATAAATTTATTTACAAATGTATAAAAAAAACAAGAAACAATTATGTTAATCTATTATATAATCTCCCCCTTTTTTAATAATTTCTTCCCACCCAATTCTTTCATAAAACTCACGTGGTTTTTCTGACAAAAAGCGTTCAATTCGATTTTTTACTTCCTCGTCGTTATAGAACTTCAAACCCTTCAAGTGGTTGCTCAGACTGCGAAATAGGTTATAGTCGGACGGAGCGAGGTCTGGTGAGTACGGTGGATGAAGTGAAACTTCCCACCCAAGCTCTGACAGTTTCTGACGGCTCCGCAAGACAGTGTGAGAGGGTGAGGTACCCACACATGCCTAAAGTGTTCTTTTTCACTCGTTTTTCCACTTTTTGAAACTTTTTTTAAAATGCTGTAACCACTCACGACTAAAACAAGAACACAAGTAAACAATAGTGAACAGTTCATAAAAGGGGTGGGAGGAAGTTATGATAGTGTTTAAAGGAACCCTACATCATGAGAAGTGACGTGTGGTGAACTAACGAACTAGCTGAATGAACTTTCCGAACAACCCAATAAAACTTAGCTTTGTTTACCGAGTAATAAAATCGTATATATATTATATTTCTTCCATGCATCCATTATTGAAAATACGTCCTGACCAGACCCGTATATTCTGGGTTGTTATCTTAATGTAATTATACGAGTTCGGTCCCAAAACTGGCCGACCTGACGTATACGAGGTGTGTTCAAAAAAAGGGGAATTTTAATTTTTCTGGAAAAATATGTATTTATTCATCCATTTCTATTTCATCTCCTTCAAAGTATTCCCCTCAGATATAATACGCTTGTGCCTGCGTTCTTTCCAATCCTCTAAGCAGTTCTGATATGCACGTTTTGGTATGTCCTTGAGCTCTCTCACCGATTCGGTTTTTATCTCCTCAATCGTCGCCAAATGCAGTCATGAGTCTCTTCAATCTTGGGAACAGGAAGAAGTCGCAGGAGGCCAAATCTGCTAAATACGGTGGCTAAGGCATGATAACGGTGCTGTTTTTGGCCAAATAATCTCTCACAAGCAAAGATGGGTGAGCAGTTGCATTATCATGATGCAAAAGCCATGAATTTTTTGTTTTCCAAACGCAAACGGCGCATAACTTCAAGGTAATACTCCTTATTTATTTTAAGAACTCCTGATGCACTACGCCATGGTAATCGAAGAAAACAGTGAGCAAAATCTTGACATTTGATCAAACTCTGCATGCTTTTTTGGTCTTCGGTCTCCTAGACTCTTCCATTGGGGGACGATCAGGCTTTGGTATCGATGCCATAACAATATACCCGTGAGTCGTCACCAGTTATGACCCTTTTTAAGCAAATCTGTATCATTGTTGACGCCATTCAACAATTCCTGAGCAATGCTCATGCGACGTTGTTTTTGGTCAAAATTCAGTAATTTTGGAACGAACTTGTCTGTCACACGCTTCATGCCCAAAATTTCTGAATAGATTGCATTGCATGAGCCAACCGATACTCGTACGCCGACATCCTCAGCAACTTCTCTAATTGTGATTCGACGATTCTCCATAACAATTTTCTTCACTTTCTCAACATTTTCATCGGTTATTGATATAATGGGGCGTCCAGAGCGAGCGTCATCATTCACATCTTTTCGACCTTCTGTGAAAAATTTGTACCACTTGTAAACATTTTGTTGACTCAGAGTACTCTCACCGTATGCCACTGTCAACATTTCAAGTGTTTTTGAGCACTTAATTCCATTTTTTACACAAAATTTGATGCAACTTGTTTGATCGCTTTTTTCGATAGCAGAAAATCGCCGAACTCACAAAAAAATCGGACAAAACCGTCAACATATCTTCGAAACGAGCTTCCCAACATAAAAAACAATAATAATAGAAAGTCGAATGTACGTATCCCGCGAAATTTGAAAATTCATCTTATAATTTGACCACACCTCGTAGATAGTGCCAGTAGTTTGAAAAAAATTATTTTGGTGAAAAGTGGCAACCTTATGAAACATATTTTAAGTTTCAAGGCTCCTTCAGCCAATAGAGGTGTCCACGCCAGACACGGTTAAGAAAATCAACAAAATGGTATTGAATGATCGTAGGCTGAATGGGCGTAAGCTAGGTCAAATGATAGGCATCTGAAAAACACGGTTCCATCTGCAGGGAAGGTCATGGCGTCTATGTTTTGGGATGCGCATTGGATTAATTTTATTGATTATCTTCTGAAACTATCAACGGCGAATACTATGATAATATTCCATCTTAAATGGAGATAAATAACTCTCCACAAGGTTTTCCCAAGAAAGGAGGAGAGACTGATTAGTTTGAGGTGCAGTCTCACACACTTAGCAGCATCCTGCAGTATTATAGTGTACATATACGTTATATGCCTGGCTGTTATGGTAAATTTTATGATATATTCATTAGCCAGCGCATCATTTTCTTTCTAAATGATTCCTCTATTGAACGAATCACTGCCATTGAACTGTTGTTACATAATTATTTTTTATGTATTTTCTATATGAGATATTTTACAAAAATAAATTTATAAAATACAGTTAAAGGAACGTAAGTACCCGAGCTGTAATGTACACCATTTCTCTAAAATACTTTATTTTTTTTAAGCATTTTATATCGGTCTAGTTTTTAGAATTGTTTTCAAATAGTTTGTATTGAAAATTTCTTGGGATTCAAAAATTACTTGCAACGATAAGACATTACATTCTTATGTGACGTATAGAAACTATACCGACAGTACCTGCAGCAGACCAGGATCGTCAAGAGTTTCTAAAAAGGACACAAAAACGCAACATTTAATTGTATTATAAATATATGATGGCTATCTGGGATATAATAAGGGAAAGTCTCAGCGAAGGAGATATGGGTGCTATCTAATTGTTAGTTTTGAAGGTAACTCCACGCATGATTAAACACTAGTGTTTAAAATCTGCCGAAGCGAGGACGAAAGCAATCAATTTTGTGTCACAGCTCTTCTTTGTACTCCAAGAACCGTATAATATAACTGCAATGAAAAATTTATTATATCTAATGAAAACTTATCGATTAATGCAGTCAAGGTTAGATTAACAATCAACAATACATAACAAGCTGAAGAATCTAAAGGAAGCTCAGGCAAGTACAGGTTAGTGTTGTAATTTAACAAATGCTAAATGTGGTGATTTAGGGCACAAGCGAACGGGCACATAGAAAATCAGTCACTGGAAGAATTGATAAAGCATAATATGGTTAGAAGTATTCTTCCAAATGAAATAAAGGGTTTTGCGAAGTTTGTACTCAAAGTAAACTATGTAGAGAACCATTCAAAGGCAATAAAATCAGATCTGTGGACAAACATCTCCAATGCCATGTGATGTCTGTAATTTTTTTTATCACATTCAGAGATGATCACAGCTATTTTGCAAAAGTGTTTTTAATAAAGAGGAATCCAGAAGTATTTAAACAAATTAAAGAATTTGTAGCCAGTAAAAAAAAATGCAAAGCTGAATGATGAATGAATGAATGAAAAAATGAATATTACTCGTATAAGAAAATAAAAAATAAGTAAGGCTTACCATTTTGAAAAAAAAAATGTTGGATTTGCCGCAATTACAGCGGACATTGGTTGAAGAGTTGCAATCAGTGATTTGGTCTGCCAAAATATTTGTGCAGAGAAGCCGTATGTGCTGCAGCACATCTTATAAATAGAAGACATTTCAATACAGTAAACACTAAAAGTACTGAAGTAAAAATATTGTTTGCGTGAACTTGGGCGTAAAAAACTGGATGTAAAAAGCGGTGCAAGCAAGATTAATTTTGTTGATTTCAACATCAGTCATTGTTTTTTCCAACGATATCACTTTTGTCCTTTCCTTCCCTGTTTATGCTCTGAAAGGACGAATTAAAAATGTCCTTCGAACTTCCCCTCAAGCCTCCGTTTTGGTGATTTGGACTGCAGTTTTGTGCATTGTTTCCTCTATTTTGTCTGCTAAAAGTAAGAATTTTAAAAAAATCTGTTGCCATTTGGTGAGCAATGTTACACTCCCATAAATTTGAGACTTTAGTTTCAGTTGTCTGTTCTGGGCGACAGTATTTAAAAATAATAGAAAATAAAATTTACGGGTTGGCTCAGTCGGAGAGAATTTGTCCGCATACGATTAAACTCATTTCTGGGAAAATTTTACTTTTTCGATATTCACTCCGGCGGTGATAAGTTGGCTGATACTATCGCCACAACAAAGCAGGGAAAAATGCAAAAGTCCAAACAAATATTATATGTGAACCAAACCGATTTGTCTATGGTTCTCTACGATTTAAATATTTTCATAATAAATATTTGGATGATGCAACAGGATAATGGGAAAACTGCGATTTGAAAGATTTTAGCGTTAATGATTTCTAGAAGTAAAAATCTAAGTTAAATATTTTTTAGATAAATTTTGCAGTTTATGCGAATCAGTCAAGTAAGCGCTTTGCAAGTTGTTCCTAGAAGACATGATTTAAGAACATTTATATGCTATCTAAGAAGCAGTTATTGTAGACAACAAGTGTTTCAAAGGGGAGAATGGGTAGCTTTGTTAAGAGCTTTTTATTGCAGTTTTAGCTCTCAATACTGTTTCTAAGCAAGCGCGATTGGTGGAATGATTTGTTGGCGTATATTTCCACATTTGTCTTCCGAACAAATGCAAAGTCCCAGTGATAGATGGCGCTAGTTTCAAAAATATAAGCATAGCGTGTTCATTTTTGCGCAATATACTTGTTAACGCTGCTATTCCGATTCTAATTTTGGAGATGACTGCACTTATTTTAAATGGTTTGAGATTTATCTGTAGATAGTTGGAATTGTATGTGTACACAAAAAATCTCGTAAATTTGATCAAGTAATTTTTATAAGAAATGTGGAAAAGCACTTTAAATTCCAAATTATCTTATATTTTTATATTTTTTCTCAGAGAGAAACGAAGTTATATATGATTCGATATGTCAAAGATGTAACACCCAGAAGGAAGAGTTTAAAATAGCAAAAAACTGGGATATATCGGCTCAACCCTTCTGACCTCCTACCTCCAATACAAATTCACAGATTCTCCAAAATTCAATTTTCTCCTTGTAACTCCTCGTCCATAACCTGCAGTAATCAGATTTTTGTCCGTCGCTTTGTTTTATAACGTTTGAGATAATTTTAAAAAAATCGACCAACTAAGCACACCACTTCTGGTACCTCATGAAAATGACCGATTTAACCCAGTTTGAGTCTCGGAATTAAACACATTGGTACTCCCATTCCTGCACCTACCATATCTTTCAATAGGTTGCACAAAATTCGGCCAAATTTGTCATATTTCATGCTTTTGGTAATCTAAATTCTGAGAGCGAGAATGGGTCATACCTGTTCTAGTATTTCTTGTACAAGTCAAACGATTTGTCGAAATGTGATTTTCCTATTTCGTACTTGAAGTTACTTAAATTCTTGTTAATAATATTGCGACCACGCCCTCTCTTCCACCTTCCAAACAAATTGCCGTACTTAACTTAAATGCTCCTAGATTCGTATCTCACGCCAGACATTTAGTACTTCGAACTAATATAAATCGAACTGTCGCTCTGCCGGTTTAGCAAAAATTGGTGATCATTCTACATTTTTCAAACGAAGAGATTCAGAAATTTACAATTTTTCTGCTTTTATTCGGAGAACTTTTATAGCAATATAAGGGGATGTAGGGTAAAGTTACTATCTCCATAGGAAATTTTTAGCCATGCGTCTAAGTTTTATAGGAAATGTAACAAAAAATGTTTAAGTTTTTATCATTATTCCATTATTATTTAGTTAGGTACATTCGAATTTTTTTTTATGAATATTTTTTTAAATACTTTTTGACGAATATAAATTAATGAATGATTTTTACACTAACTTTTTAACGACTAATAGCAATTTCACTTTGTTAAATGAGAAAAAGATAACATGTAAAATTAGTTTAGTTTAGAAAACCAAAATCAATTCTTTGATTTTTCTTCTCCAAAGCAATAGGTTAACTAGCTTCTTAGAGTGCCGTGTTTCCAAACAACCCGAAAACAAGATTTTTAATCGACCAGTTATTGATTTAAGAACAACTATGCCACCTTTGACGTCCGCTGGTTGCGATTATCGAGAACACAATTAGATTTTATGGGTCAAAGCTAACACCACATTTGGCTTCGAAATGTATATGGCCTTATATTGACCCAATGCATGCATTTAGCCCAAGTACTTTTATTGAAAAGTAGAAATATGAAATAAAAAAAATATAATTTAAATAATTAAGTGCTACAATAATTTAAATTTTGTAGGGGAACTTCCTTTTATGAGTATCTTAGGTGCCACCGGGTTTATTTTGTTTGTATAATTCGCCCGGCTTATTTTTATGTCCACTGTTATGATTAACCCAGCACATTATGGGAAATGTTGTTACTCTGGTGCATGAAAACTGAGAACTAAATTTAAAAACATTTTTTCTTTAGAGTAGTGAAGGCTTATGTTCTTTTCAGCCGCAAGAAAGAAAAGTATTACATTTCTCTTCATATACATACCAGTCCCGTTTATTTTCTCCAATTGCAAGTAAATTCGAGAAAGAACTATTGTATAATTTGGCATTTGTTGGAACTAAGTGTCTTTGTCGTCATATTTGCTATGATCAACCCACATATGTGATAATTGGCACTAACCATAATTGGCTTCTAGCCATAATTTGCAAATAACCTTTCCTATCGATTTTACGCCTATGGTTCAATTTACACCCGAAATTTATACATTCTTGGTCTAATAGAAGGTTTTAAGTGCGTCAGGGAGGACCCCTACACCCTACATCCTACAATTTTTTTAAAAAACACTTAGCGATTTGGCGACTATACGCTCTGTTTCCGGTCAATAAATACACTTCTGTTGTAGCAATTTTTTTAATTTTTGTGATAATTTTTGGTACTACATGTCATGTCTGTCATGTCGTCTCACTGTCTTAAAAACCTCCAAAAATGAAATCATCTTTCAGTTTCCAAAATAAGGGGTGTTTTTTCTAATTTTTTTATATTCCTTGTTCTGATGTTGCGAAGCAAACTGAAGTAAAAGCAACTGGAAAAACTCGAGTGCTATGCTGGAACCCCGCATAAATATAATAAACTCGAGTTTATTTATTTATATATTTGAAATAAATAAATAAACTCGAGTGTACAAAAATTATATTTATGCAGGGTTCCAGCATACGAGTATATTCTAAATCATGTTAATATTCCATATAGAGTTAAACAGGAAAGAAGGTTCCAAAAATTGTACCATTATTTCCAGAAAACGGCTGAATTCACATTCGTGTAATTAGAATACAAGGTACTCGGAAAATTAAATGGTCTTCAGAAATGTTAACTTTCGTGTGACCGAGCAGAAAAAAAATAGGACAAAAATGCTACTACCAATTGTGATAAAGAGGTAAAAAACCTTCTGAATTACGGTTTATGGTATATGAAACTCTTACAGCTTAGAGGCGCTGCATAAAAATGGAAACGTATAATAATGGTACCTGCCTTCGATCGATGCCAAAATCATGAAGTTTCTTTTGTATGCATATTCATTTTGCAGTGTTATCGCTTGGGAAGAGAGATTTGTTTGGAACCCGAACTTTTTGGGGATTTTGTCGATTTTGAAGTTTTGTTTTGCTACCATGAAATTCTCCTTAAAAACTTCAACAATTTAGCAATTTTCTTGCTTTTTCTTGCATTTCCGAGATGCCTAAATTTGTCTAATTCGTCATAATTTTCAGATTTTTATTATCTTAGCTCTTCTTACAGATACAGCCGATCAATAACGATATTCCCCATTGGACGCACCACTGTTGGAAGGAGGTACTCGTACGTATATTATTCCCAGTCATGATAAAGGTTTATGTCCGTCCACCCATGTGTTTAAAGCCCAGCCGCTTGAATTAAGATGCTGAAATTGTGCACAAGGATACCTTATAGTCGTAGGCAAATTCAAAAATGGGCAAAATTGATGCAGTGAAAAAAAATGCAAGTAATACAAGGACTGATTGGACATTCTGCAAGATATTTGCAACAAATTTACTAAAAATTCGATACCTAAAAGCATTATGTGGTAGTAGTTTTTAGATACTGGTCCCAACTCATTTGCCCTTCTGGGGGATGATCTTAATTGTGAGTGAGAAAAATACTTGAAAATACGCATTTTCACTGGAAAAACCGATTAAATCAAAAATTTACGGCACAAATAGTCGTTTTCACACACCCACTTTTAATACGTCTGTGCGTCTTCCACGGAACTTTGGTTCTCAGATGTAACAAGTGGTGCAAGCTGGTTCAGTAGAAAAAATAGAAACTGCTCTTTTAAAAAATAAATTCACCTTTGGAAAAATGTTCAGAATTTTTGGACCATTTTTACAAAACAGTATCCGATGGCAGGTAGCAGTAGGAATTGTATACATTTATATGCAGTTGTATGCGACCGCTGTGGACATGGGTATAAAAAATAAATTTTTTTTTAGCTAGGGAAATAAGATATATCGAGTGATTACGCAGGAAAATAAATGTTTTTAAACGCGCCTTATTATTTGAAAATGAATCAATACATTGACCATGATCTCATGGACCACATGTGGTTAAATTAAGGTTAAATAAAAAGTTTATTAGTACAAATCCACCTCTGGAAAAATATCACTTTTGTGACATTTTTCTAAATGTTATTCGTTAATTAAAAACAATATTCCGTGCAGTTTGAGAGATATAAGAAGAAGTATAACAGTTCATACTCTTTTAATTGTCCCGCTCTAATTGAGGACTTGGTTATTAAAAACGATGCCAAAAATACCCTTCAGATATATCATTGAAAAAGCGAGTTACGTCTGTATATTGTGCAAAATATTTCCAATCATATATTTTCCTTTCGCTACATCATTAAATTATATGTATATATATATATATATATATATATATATATATATATATATATATATAAAAGGGTGTCCCAACAAGAACGCAAGATTTAAATGACTGATGCAGCAATTGAATAGTTTCTCTGGCTGTATGACATGTGGCACCGTCTTGTTGAAACCACATGCCCTCCACATTCATTTCTTCAATTCTAGGCACGAAAAAACTGGTTATCATTTCACGATACCGAATACCATTGACTGTTTGCGCTTGACATGCCTCATTTTCATAAGAAAAAGGTCCAATGATTCCTCCAGCCCAAAAAAATACACCACACAGTGACACGTTGAGGATGCATTTGCTTCTCGTGAATCACTCGAGGATTTTCCTCACCCCAAATGCGACATCAAAATGGAAATGAGCCTCGTCACTGAATATGATTTTATCGGCAAAATCAGCATTTTCATGTTGTCTCTCTAATTCCCAATTAAGGAACTCCCTTCGCTGTCCATGATCAGCTGGCTTCAGTTCCTGAGTCAATTGAACTTTGTACGCATGAAGATGCAAATCTTTCTTCAAAATTCACTGCATAGTGGATTTGGAGACACCAATTTTTTTAGCTCGGTGCCGAATTGAGGTGGATGGAGTCTGAGCGCCATCATCACGTACAGCTGCGACATTTTCGGTCGATCGACCTGGTCGAAGTCGCGTTGTTGTCTTTACATCACTGAGAGACCCAGTTTTGCCAAATTTATCCATTAATCTCTACACAGTTGACTCTTTTGGAGCATTATTGTGACCCCAAATTGATCGCAATTTGCGAACTGTAGGCGCAAAACTTTTGCCATTTTGGTAAAACCATTTCACAATGAGAATGCGTTGTTCATTCTACTTCTAAAATTAACTGTAGTGCTCCATTTTTACTAACCTCGTACCTTCTACTAGCAAACAATAACAATTGTTCAAATGTCAAACAATGACACTTCGAATGGCGCCACCCTTGGGACACCCTTTATATGCGGTGGTTTTGTATAGATAGTGGAAATAATCATCAATATTCCTATAATATTATAAAGCACTGCCCTAATTGTGAGTACTAAACCCGTTTTGGTGAATATCCTATTGGGAAAACGAACTATTGCGATAAACTGTGAAGCTACGAAGAGGGCGTTTCTGCCAGGCCCGCTTCTCTTCCAGCAAACCGGCATATTGTCCGTGACGGCGTATACTACAATCGATGGTGGCCGCTTTGAAATATATTTTATTTTCTCTTTCCTGGATTACCAAATCATGATACTATAAAAATATAAATATAGCGCCGCAATCTCACCTTTGAATCCAAATGCAATTTTAATTATTTTACCAAAAATACCCTATCATAATTTCTTTACAGGATTTTTTGTTTTCATATTGGTTTTAATGAATTTTTGTGGAAATCCCATATTTTTGAACGACATTTATGTACCCATCTTGTATTTACATTACTACTTACATTATCTTACTAAATAATACAATAAGGCCAAACTTTTGAAAGCATCGTGCATTGTGCAATAATGTTTTATATTCATTTTTTAATTGTTATTGTTTTTTTCTTTGCCTATGAATGATTTTTACGACGACCAGGTTAAAACTCACAATATGACCCTGTATTATTTATGGGGCTCTTCGGGAGGCAAAGGCGTTGTAGTTGGTGTATTTGCATTCCTGTACATATGCATGTATGTATGTGCGAGTAAAGTCATGTAAATGCTTAGTATATGCGTTAGTCTGCATACGTGTATTGGTAGCCATGTTGTATACGAAAATATATATTTGTGAGATACATACATGTAGAACATATCCAAATAGCTCTATGTAGGTGTGTATATAAAATGCTTTCGATTCCGACTGAAAATGTGATAAGACGGAATGGAGCAGAGGAACGAGCGAAGCCAATAGCGTCAGAAGGTTAATGTGCTTTGGATACACGTACGACAGGGTACATGCTGTGCCACGGGAAGCGAGGAAATAATCAAGGCATACCGTGGGCTTCGTCCCAACCTTCTTGCTGCGCAATGTGATCGTTGAAATCCATCAAGCGATTCGTACGTCCAGCGAGCGATTTAACTTTTCTGAGTGCAATTAGTAAGCGAGAAAATGCCTCGGCACAGCATTCAAGTTAAAAATCTCGTTTTTTGGCGTGTTCATATGATCATTTCCTTGTGCACTCACAGTGCGGTGAAGTTCGGTCTATCGATACACTGAGTACTTTTTCGCCTTGCGCCTGACTTCGGACATATTTATGGCGTTACAAGAAACAACATTGTAAAGCCTTTTCGTGTCTGCTTTTATGCTTTGTGTTGCTGTGGTTGTTTCAAATCCAAAGGTGTGTCGCCTTACAAACTACCCAAGTATATCTAGCTGCCAAAGGCAGCCAGCTCAGCCAGCTAGAGAACCAAATGGCCACGAATCTTGCGGGCCATGCCAACAAGAATAGCCACGAAAAAATGGCACACAAATATTCAATGTTTCCTCTGGCTCAACAACAAAGAAATGGAAGAAAACGAGCCCTGGCTATGTCTACTTCTTGTTAACGATTTCTATGTTATTGCCGCTTCTCTTTTGCGGTGTTACGAGCGGCTTGGCCAGCAATATCTCTGGCCACACTTCATCTGCCCACCCCACCTCTGTTGGTGGCTTTATGGCAAGAGAGCAAAAAATGAAAATAAATCGACAAACCTACAAAAACATTTCTGTTGTGCAGTGCCAGTTTGTGTCGCTCGCTGGTTGTACCGACGCTGTCCACATTCAGCCCTACAAATTTTCAAATTATCATTGAATCCTAGCGTAGGGCTTGATGACTTCAATTCAGCAAATGATGGCAGCCTTACTTTGAATTACCCGGGATATAGCGCATTAGTCCTTTGATTATAAATATACACTTTTTGCAGTTGTTAGTACTAGAATGCAATAAAGTAACGGAAAATATTTTAACGTTTGAGAAATTTTACATAAACATGTTTTTCCAAAGTCAAAAGAACTTCTTCTGCTTATTTTGACGTTTACTTCAGACTAATAAAGTTGGTTAACTAAGTTAACTTTGTCCAACCTAAAACGCAAAAGTATTCGCACTATTTAAGAGATTTTAACGCTGGTGATCCTTACAATACCACATACACTAGCGATATTACATGTATTATGAGCTATTTTGCTGCCAAAACCTCACAGAATCCAACTATTTTCGCAATTGCGAAAGTAATCACATCAAAAGTCTAACCAGTCGATATCAGTGTTGTTGCTAGAAACATACGTTCCCGAGTAATACTGCAGCTGTTATTATTATTGGTTTCATTTGTTAATATTTTCCATCACTAATTTCGATAGCGCACTTTCATCTGTTTCAAAGCGTATAGACAAAATAACCAATTCAGCTTTTCCCCCGCTTAACTTAGCTACTTTTTTCGAAGAAAGTTATAGTAAACTTTTTCGGTACAAAAATACCTAAAAAAATTCGTATTTTCCACTGAAAATATTACAGTAACTCTCAACTTAAATAAAAAGATGTGACAACGAGAAATAATGGATCTGTGAATGTATTAGAGAATCTTAAATTCCCAAAAAGCATATAGTTATCCAGATTCAGAAAGACAGTCTCCGAGGTGATACTCACGGAAGTAGGTCAAGCCTCTTTTCACTTTGCTTTGAAATAACTTAAGGAAATTTTTACAAAGTCAAACTATGTTATTCGCACAGAAACTTTAAACAGTTAAATTTATGTGTACAAACATTTTTATTTTATTATACATTAAAAAATGTAGAGTGTATCTAATGTCTTAAAAGCAGAACTAAAATTTATTTGCTTAAGTGAAAATAAACGAAAAAATTATAAGAATACAAATAAATCAGAATGGATTGATTAATAAATCAATTTTACACATTATATTGCCCTTTTTGATTAATATTTTGACAAAAGACAAAGATGGATTTTGAACTTAAGTTTTGCTAGTTTTTAACTTTAATAGATTTCACCCCTGGATACAATTTAAAATGCATACATAATCGAATCATATACTAAATTTATTGAAATATATTCGTCAGAAAAGCATATTTTTTTAAAGTTTTTTATTTGCTATGCCAAATAAAACGATATATTTAACCGTTTGGAAGATTGCTTGCACATCGAAGGAAATGTATCCAATGTTTGAGTTTTTTGTGTTTAAAAAAAAAGAAAATAGCAAAATTTTCAACCTTCCGGGTCCAAAGCGAACTGCCCTGTGGAACGTAGTTTTCATAAGAAAATTTATTGTAGATTTTTATAATAACTTCACAATATAATTGTTATTTTTATGGCTTCAAAAATAAAATTCAATTTCACAAATATTAGAATAATATTCAGATCTCGAAATATATTAACCGAAGTAAGTAACCTGTTCCTGTAACGCTTCAGGGCTGAATTAAATTTTAAATATGAATAACGATATCACATGTTAAGTTTTAACTTAACTATAACAGATTTCTCATAAAAGTTAGCATTTTTTCAGGGTGTGGGTTTGGCTTTTTTCTAAACTACTAAGTACTAAATTATACAGAATTTTGTACAACTGACTGATGGGTTAAATTACGTAATTTACGTAGGAGATACTAGAGAGAGCCATTCGGTCAATTTTTAAAAGTGCAACAAACATTACAACTTAATGCAATTGACAAAATTTTAATTTACGGCAATTTCCGAATTGAGATTTACAGGGAGAAACTTAAATTTCACCAAATCTGACGATTTATGTGGGATGTGCCCGAATGAGCGTGACGACGATTTTCATTATCAGATCTAAGTTTATCAAGCGCTTGATGAGTAACACATTTTAAAACAAATGAAATTAAGATAATTTTCTTTTGGGGGGTTTTCTCAAGTTTTACCAGATATAATGAAGCAATGAGATACACTTTAATTCCTAATTCTAATGTCCAAATTCAAACGTGTACTTAGTGCTTAGAGTAATTTGATAAAAGATATGGTTGGGAGTTTCTAGAAATGGCGTGATAATGCTATCCGTTTCCTTTTTTGAACTCTACTTCAGCAAGCCATTATTTATTTCAAAAATTGACCGTAACTGCGTCATATAAAACAGAATAACGCATAAATAAATTAAAAACATTTATCCAGATTTTCTGTGCAATAACGTTTTCATCTCTTTATTTATTACTGATTTTGCACTGCCAAATGATATCGAATTTTCTAGAAATTAGCACAAATCCGTATTTAGTGGTTAAAGGGCAGATAAGGCGTTGCACTTCTCAGCAGAAAAGAAACAACTATAAGTCGATGAAAACATTACAAACCACGAACGTGTGCTTGGAAGATGAAATTTTGCACAAAACCGGTCCATTAGGAAAAACATCCTCTATATAAATTGAGCATTTTTCAAAATTGTTTGTACAATTTTAATTAAATTAAAACGAATTTATGGTAGCAGTTGTTAGGGACGGGAAGAACACCATTTTGGCCATTTTACGTTTTTAAATAAAAATTTAATTGCCAGCAGTATTCATTTGTAATTAATTTACCGCTGGCTTTGGTTCAAATTTTGTGATTCTGACTTCTTGTCCAACATACACTCTTTCGAGCCTCTACTTATTCAAATCTTGGACAATCTAGCATGTTTTTTGCCACTGCCACGACACCACCACACTCCACTGTGGGGTGTATTTAAGTTTCAACCCAGCCGAACTTTTAGCAGCACAACAAAGGAAATTTGATTTTTTTAAATAAAATGGAAGTGATTGCTAACCCAAAGAGATTTTTGAGATATTGGTTGTATTTATGGGAATGAAAGGCTATCAAAAAATTATTGCTCTGAATACATCATCAAAGTTGAACACTTTATTCTTAAAAATCTTCCCGAAGTTATTCCTCTCACAAATGGAAACAGATTTTGATAAAATCTTAGCAAAAGTAAAAACATCATATGGTTTTAATAATAATCGGACAGAAAATTTGTCCAATAACATGTGACTGTATGGTCGTCCATATTTTGATCATAACAATTTAGATTTGATTATAACAATTTCTGGAAAGATCAAAATATTTATATTTAATACTAGCTGACCCGGCAAACGTTGTTTTGCCTTCAAAATGCATTTTGAATTATTAGTAGTTATGTTTGTCACCTACCATTATTTGATTCAATGTTAATGTGGTAAAAAAAATTAATTGCAAAAATCTCATCTCCAACGCCATCTATCACTTCAAATAAAACCTTTTGAACCTTCCGGAATACTCTACCAATAATTTAAGACCAAAATGAGCCAAATCGGTCCAACCGTTCTCGAGCTTTAGCGAGACTAACGCACAGCAATTGATTTTTATATATTTAATATTCTTTCTCTCTCGAATAGGATAACTTCTTTGGAATATCTTTCAGTTTTGGCCTTTTTAACTTCAGACCTCTAGTATAAAAATTGGTAAAATTTGGCTACGGTCAGTTATTATTACACCCTGAAGTTTTTTTTTTTTTTTGTAGAATTACAACTTAAGGTTAATTTATATTTGGTAGTGGTTACAAAAAATACTTAAGTATTTAGATCAACAGATCTCTAATACTTTTGAAGATCTATAAGTTTTTTTCAGTGGAATAAAGACAATTCTTTATAGTATACAAAAGGCGATATAACAAATTTGCAGGCAGACATTTCAAAATTTAAGTATTTACTTGAAATAACGGCCAATTCAGTAATCACGCATCTTCAGATATATAAAGGGTGATTTTTTAAACGTAGTTTTTTTTTTTTTAATCGTATAAAACACTCAAATTTGCATCATATATTATTATTATATATTATTATTATTTTTTTTTTTTTGGAATTGATATAATGGTCCTTGCCATTTAATTTTTAAAGATAATTTCATGTAAATGTTGACCGCTGCTCCGTCTCAAAATGTCCTTTCCGAAGGTCCAAATGTTCGTCACCTTTTCGAGCATTTCGGCCTGTATTCCACGAATAACACATGTTATGTTATCCCGTAAGACTTCAATAGTGTTGGACTTGCCCACATAGACTAACGACTTGACATAACCCCACAAGAAATAATCAAGAGGCGTTAAATCGCAAGATCTTGGGGACCAACTCACAGGGCCAAATCGAGAGATAAGCTGCTCACCAAATTCATTCTTCAACATATCCATTGTTTCACGAGCAGTGTGGCATGTTGCACCGTCCTGATGAAACCACATGTCAACCAAGTTCAACTCAGCCAATTGGGGCAAAAAAAAAAATCGCGTATCAAGGCTCGATATCGTTCGCTGTTGACGGTAACGTTTCTTCCACGGTCGTCTTTGGAGAAAAATGGACCGATGATGCCACCAGCCCATAAACCACACCAGACTGTCGTTTTTTCGGGATGCATCGGTATTTCATGTATGGCATGTGGCTGTTCATCACTCCAGATGCGACAGTTTTCCTTGTTTACGTATCCGAATTGTTGATTCAGCTCAATTGTGACGACCATAAAGCGAATCAAACGTATCAAATGATGCACATTTGTCACAGAACATGAATTTTGATAATAAATTTCAACGATTTGCAATCGTTACTCGTTTGTTAGTCTTTCCATAATGAAATGGCAGAGTTTGCACCAAATTAGCTTCGAGATCACATTTGGGAAAACAATTTTTTGTCAGATAGTTCCAAACGACATTTGTTTATAAGTATTTCTTATTCTGCACATCTGAGTCATAATTATTCTGAAGCATGCTCGTATTTCATAAAAACGAGGGTGCGCTCACAAAATAACCGGCTTTATGATACAAATAGTAATAGTAAATCTCTAACTGTTTTAAAGCTATTAAGTCGATTTTAAGCTTCCGCTTATGTCATAGCAATACCAAATACTTTATTTATTTTTATTTTTACTTTTACTCAGATATTTCCAAATCTTATTTGCTTTATACTTTCTGAGACTCAAATTGACTATAAATTGCAATGTGTTACTTTCCATGAGAAATTTGTATTTATTTCTCAAATAGCATTAACAAGTTAGACATTATTGTTAACTGTCAAATTAGTTTATACTAATTTAATTTATACATACTTTACTCAAACGACACTAATATTTTATCTTCTCATACACGCAGAAATGACAGGAAATTTACAACAACCATTTCCTTTTTAAGTTCTCAATTTTCGTTCGATTTGTATAATCTTCTGAGAAGTTTAGTATTAATTTGCAGAATATATCATATTTTAATTTAGCGGGTATGTTTTCCCGGTGTAAAATGGAAACGAATAATTTTTCAAAATTGATTTTAGTTGGATTGATTGCTTGATTTTCGCCTCCATTGTGATACTTGCGTGCCGTGGAAGACGTATCGACTTAACGGAATACACCGACTATATCCGTTTTCTAGTATTTCCGTTTTTCAATATTTCTAATAATCATACCCACAATTGATAGTTCTTCCCAGTATCTTACAAGACTACCATATATAGCTTATAATTATTCAATGGTATAATTATTTACAAAAAACAAAAAAAAAAGAAAACTTTGAAGCATTTTAGTAGCTACGTCCACTTAAAATATACAGAGGAGTCCACTAGTGTCCTCTTTTTTTATGTAGAAGTTTCTTCACAGATACTTTTCATTTGGAAACGTATTTTCGTATAGGTCAGTATCTTCATAGGAACTTTTCGTGCAGATAATTACCTTTCGTTTCACTTTCCAGAAAAATATCTTCATTTGTGCTTTTCATATAGAAAGTATCTTCACAAGTATTTTTAAAGTGTTTTTCACGTAGAAGTGTCTTTACAGGCACTTTTCATTTAGAAACTTGTTTTCATAGCAATTTTTGTATTAATAAGTGCCTTCATAAGAACTTTTCAAATAGAAAAATATATTTTTCATGTAGAAAGGTTTCTTGATAGGCACTACTTATCCAGACAAATTCTTCCACATACTATCTTCATCTATATATATAAAAGAAATCCGTTTTGTAGTCGCTCTTCCTATATGAAGATCTCCCACTTTTTTCATATAGGAAAGTGTCTTCATAGGCACTATTTATAAAGGAAACTTTCTTCATAAACTCTTTTTCCCATAAGAAAATGTCTTCAAGATACTACGGAAGCAGATTCGTAGATATCATTTATATAGGAAAATGTCTTTATGGACATATTTATAAATGTTTCTCAAATACAAAAATGTTTTCATATACATTAAGCTATCAAACAGATAACGAATTTTCCTTGATTTTTCCATTTATTTACTAAGTAATTTTCTGATTTTAAACTAAAAAGGAAATATATACCTGCATGAAAAAGACTTCTTCTTTAAATTGGCTATTCCGATTAATTTCAGTGGAATGTCAAATTCAGGCGTACGACTTTTAACGTGCATTATAATTCAATCGAATGCCAGTGGTTCACCTAAGTTTGAAGAAATAGCATACTCGACCTTCCAAAGATTGCAAGCATAAAATCTCATACCCAAAACAGACAGTAATTTGCAAAATTCCTCTACTGATGTCGTAATATTACCATATTGATTTTCTAAATCTTTTTGTTACGTGTTATTCTCTAATAGTCCCAATATTTTTTATTTTATTTTTCCTTTTTTTTTTGGAACAATTTTAAAACTATTTCTGCATGAGTGTAGTCAAATGGGTTTGAATTTTCTTCCGACGATCGAAGATAATAGCCTATTCTACCAAACTACCGTCGCGAAAGTTTTTGGGTTGGCTTGGAGCTTTTATCTACGGTTTGGAGGTAATTGCACCGACAAAATCTTATCGATTTGTTTCGTTTTTCTCGTGAAAAAGGGTGTATTTTGAATTTTTCGATAATCACGACCGCATTGGGTCGGTTCCTTCAAAAATTAATTAAATTGCGAATGCACCCTTCTATATATGCACTACCTTTGACGAATAAATGCCCATTCTTCTACAGGTGATTCAGCTTTGGTATGTACAAATTTTTCGCTGCTACTTCGATTTTGTCCAATTTTATACTGAACCTGCCTATGAAGAAAACGTATTTTTAAGCCAAATTTCAGCTCCCTGGATCAAATAGTGCGGCCTCTATCATGGTTTCAATAGACACATTTGCCGGCGGACAGGCTAATCATGATCGACATACATTTTTACGACGGTCAGGAATATATAAGCCTTGGGATATCTTGTGAATATTTTAAAATTTTTGAAACAAAAAGACAAAATAAGATTATCCTCCACAGTGTAGTGGTGGGTATAGAAATTGATTTCAAAATGCGCAAATTCGGGAGTGGTTATTTTATACCCTTTCTTCCTTCTTTCTATTTAACTTGATAATTCATAAGATATTTGTGCGAAGCAAATTTGTTAGTATATATATATATATGTATATATATATACACATATGTATGTATACATATATATATATATATATATATATATACTAACA